>DWKC01000204.1:0-14697 GCA_018249195.1 Racta chiria
CGGTCTTAAACCAAAGAATCTATTGATAACCTGTCTGTCGTCTGTGCGATACCTTATACCGCATCATATTCAATAAATATAATATTTTGTAGTGGTATTTCCATTTTCACTGGTAACTTAATTAGGTGTTTAATAATAATATACATATACCTACCTAAACATGGATCATTGTAAGGAATATTTTGTACTAGACACGTAAATATTATGTTGTATAACACAATGTGATTCTCTGTGATAAAATAATTGATATTTATTAACATGATTTTAATTTTCCTTCCATTCAGCAATCTCTAGTATATTTGTTTTTTTTTTAAATTATAATCTGGCCAACGGGTAGACGAATCGCCATAATAATAATAGTAAGTGATCACTGTTGCCCGTAGATATTCACAAAACCAGGTTAAGGTGTCCCTAACGCGTTGCCTGCCAGGAAGGGAGCAATACACCCGTACGCGCGGGGCAGACAAAGGAAAAAGGAAAACAGTACATCCATATAGTTGAAGCAATTAGGGCCAATTACGACACTAACGAACCCCATACACATCAACAAAATAGCGCTTCAGGTCGGGTAACCGAAGATGAATGAGAAGGAAGATGACTAAGGACAGGGAGAAAAAGAGGAGAACTGGCTCTCGAATCCCTACCACCAAGCAGCTGACTTCTGTCACATTTTCCTGTAACTAGTGTTATAACCACATAATTCAGCTGGAGAGCTTGGACGATTACCTTGGCAGCCATGCAGACCAAACCTTTGCAGCTTCCGCACGTGGCACCGTCATCAATAGACGCCACGAAAGGCTTGTTGATCACTTCCATATATAGAAATCGACTAGTCACAATTTAATTAGGCATAGGTAAGCATAGCTATCCTTCCGCTGTAGATGCCAGCATAACGCTACGTTCATTGAAAGTAAGGCGGGTAAATAAATTACATTAATCAATCTAACCCATTTATGGTGACATTAAAGTCGACGACTTCGAACCTCGTCACCTGACGCGGTACCTGGCTTCATCCAATTGTCAGCAGAGTGCTCCACGAGCAGAAGAACGTCCCTGTATTATATTTATTGTATCCGTCGTCGCTTTAAACCTATGATGAAATATCCACTTCCAGTTCTTTCACTGCAGGTAGGTACTAGTACTTAGTTTAAATGTAAAGGTATTAGCACTGATAAACACATCAAAATCATGTAAGTCACATTAGCGCGATTACGAGTCTGTCACGTTTTAAACAATAAAAAGTTTATGAGCATTATTTGCGAAGTGTTGCAATATAGCATGCCTATCGTTGAATAGATATCAACAATACGCCTCCGTGCTTAATTCTGTGCGCACATTCTAGTCTAGTCCAGTCTGTGTTCATATCCCTTTCTACCCACAGAGTACTTAATTAGATATATACTGAAACTTCTCCCGGAGGCAGAGGTTGTTCGATGGCTGGAAACTCCTTAGCTGATCTGACAAATACAGTTTGCCCATCTTAATCTTATGGATCTTGGATCCATTCATGAGTACGCAGCTTTTGGCGCAGAGGGCACAGGGATCCAGGTGGCGGAGGGAGTGTCTAGCTAGAAGATTTTTAATAAGAATTTTTCATAATAACTATCCAAAATAATTTTTCGACAACCATTGGGTAGGAGATGCATAGGTGCACCCTGATTTCAGGGGGAGGGTGCAACTGCAAGCTTTTACTTTTTAAGAGTCGCATTGCAGCTTTGTGTCGGTCTAGGGCTATGCACAGACAGTAAAGACACAGATAAAAGCTAAATTATTAAATTTCTGTGTTAGGCTCATCATTCTAAGGGTCCCTCAGGAACCCTTAGTATCAGCCAAACTATTAGAGATACCTACTTCAATGTGATAAAAATTTCACAGTCATGATTGAAACTTGTGTTGTTTTTAGCTTTTAATTATAATAATTTCATGTGATAAAAATAAAATATCTAAATGATATCAGGTAGCCATTTACGTCTTAATTGTTTTAATAAAACCAACGTGTAACAAAGAGTCAGATGAATAATATGATAATTAACTTGGTCTCACTAATATGAGGCTCAAAACCCTGAATGAGATCACAGCTTTCAACGAAGCCTATCCCGATACGATCCTGGAGAGATTATTCCCTATCCGTTAGACTTGGGCGCGCTGCTCGGGTACCCGAAGCTAAGCTGGAGCGTGTGCCGTGCATCGTCGGGCGAGTCAATAAGCTAAAATTTGCAAACAGCAAACGATCAGCAACAACAGTGCCGATTGATCGCTATGTGTCAAAAAAAAACGTATTACGTAAGTGATCGTTTGCTGATTAAATACTATGTACCTACTTTTTGCAACCAAACTAAGTTCCGTGAGTCCACTGCTTCCAATCGCTTGAAAATCACAATAGCTATGCTGTTAGGGTTAACCGCGGGGATTTACAAAATCGTTGAATTACTTTTCATTACTTATTTTCCGAGATGTAAGTAAAGTCCTTCTAAACGTTAATCGTAAAATAATTCACATCTATAAAGATATTTTCAGGCTGACTGGAGGCTTAATCTTATAAGTGTTTATAATTCCCAAATACAAACACACACGTATCATCCAGGAGCTTGGATTGCCAAATCAAAAATATCTATATATATAAAAATTAATGTAAACTACGCATTTGATCATGTGATGGTCTTTAGCAAGGTTGTTGTGCATGAGCCCACGAAGGTTTCCGAGTTGGTACGACCAATTTTCCACAGATGGCGCCACTGTCATTCCAATGAATTTCATATATCGCCGTGATAGTTCATGCTGATTCAAATTAAAATATAAGCAAAGAACGAATTATGACGAATGGTACCATTTATTTTCGAATTTTGGTTGATTTGATGAAATTTTATTGCAGAACAACGTCTGCTGGGTCAGCTAGTTACTCATAAAATATCAAAAAAGGGGGAAATACTAACAGTTCAAGTGAAATATGTATCAAATCTGAAACAAATCGATTAATGTTTTAATAAATATCTGGTAACCTGGTATTCGGGATAAAAGGTATCCTCAATGTTAAATCCGGGGTGTAAGTAGTAACTAAGCCAAGTTTCGTCGAAATCCATTAGCGGGTTCGCCTTCTTTGGGTAGGTGCGCACAAGGTAGGTAAACAAGTATTAAAATTTTAAGACATAAGAAGACAAGACTTTGATTTCGAAATAAAAAAAATCTTATTAAAGGAATAAATAAATATGAAACATACCGCGAGAGTAAGTAAATCACTCGTCAGCAGTCCTCCATTGCAGACCATTGAATTGTAGAATTTGTCTTTATTATAACAAACGCGTCATCTACTTACTCATTCAGTTTTTGTTTCGCAATAATATTTATGCATGAAAAACAAAAAAAAAATCGAAAGTTTCTCAAGACAATAATTTCGGATCGACAAATTTTTAAACGTGAATAAACCCTTAAA
Source organism: Racta chiria (assembly GCA_018249195.1). Taxonomy (NCBI): domain Eukaryota; kingdom Metazoa; phylum Arthropoda; class Insecta; order Lepidoptera; family Hesperiidae; genus Racta; species Racta chiria. Next base: position 3,431 of record DWKC01000204.1, read on the forward strand.
ACTTGAAGGATTCACGATGTAGCAAATTGTATTTTTTATAATGTAGCTGTAATTTCTATAGTAAACAGTAATTTTAAATTAATTAAATTTAATTCAAAGCTACGTAAATAAATCCTCTGTTCTTAGTTCAGTACAGTGAGGTACGTACCAATTCATTTAGTATAGAAAAAAAAAGTTACGTTGCTTAGCACAAGCAAGCTAACTTCAAGTCAAGCAGCTGTTCATGGCGTCGTCGCCATTGTAGTTTTCTGTCTTGCTCACTCCCCGCTTCCTCCCCCTTCCGTCGCTTGCCAGTCTCGCTCGATTCGCGTGGTGTGTGGACGTCAGTACATCGTTCGGATATAATTTATCACGGTGTCATCCTTTGTCCCGGATTAGTTTGAAACTGGAATTAGTGAACGCGACGTCGTTTGCGGTCGAAAACATTTTGTAAACTCGTAGAATAACTGGTGAATTTTGACGGTGGGTCCCGTTCCGTGTAGTGTGTATTGAGTGATTCCCGCATAGTCGTTCGAGCATGAATAATAAAGAGGTAGCCGGTGATAGCGTCGCGTGTCCACCGGGAGGCGAGGGCTGGTGATCGCAGCAGGGTGCTGAGGCCGGGGGTTCGGCGGGTGATGAGTCTGCGGTGACGGCGGCCGCGGAGCGGTTGGATGGCGGCTGTAAGCGGCCCCGCGCGGCACTCTCGCGTCTCCATGAGTGTGTCCATGTCGCTGATGCAGGGCGGTACGCAGAGCGCGCCGCAGGGCGCCATCCTGGCGGCAGCGGCGCCCTACTACCAGACGCCGGCCATCCCAACGGACGTGCAGCCAGATCGTCCTATAGGCTACGGTGCCTTCGGAGTCGTATGGTGAGTACATTAAACCCAAATCCAAGCACCCATGTTTCTAAACTTGTACACTGGCTCGAGCATTGGTCTATAAAATTAACGGTAACTTTATAAAACGTGAGTCACGAAAGTTGAAGAGTAACCCGAGATTGTATGTTTAAACATTCAAGTGCAATCATCATGTAAATATAGCTAGTTCATGTGATTATTTTATAAAAACAACCCTTTTTAATAAGACATGTTAGATTCGTGTAAATGATAGGTACACTGAAAGCTTAGGTATAATAGAAAGCATGTTTTAAAAACAAAAAATATATCACTGATTGGATACAAAAAAGTTTATTTTTATTTAGATCATTGGAACTGTAAATGATTTTATTTTTAATAAATAACACATCCATTGAATGGTTATTGTAGTAAAAACAATTGATTCTCACTCATGCTATCTGCAACTGGTAACTGAAGATTTTCATTGTTAATTATTAGTTCTTAATTCAATACTTTGGCCATTTAAAGTTTCTTTGCATATGAAGAAAATTAGAATATTATTGTATAGAACAATTCATTAACAATTCATTGTTGTTTACATTGCTGAAAACTGCAATATGACCTTAAGTAGTAAAATAAATCTAGGTCTGTGTTTAATGAAGCACAGTTAATTGATTGATTGAGAAAGTAATTATTTTTATATAAAACAAATTAAATTTTTATCATCGAAGTTTATGGATTACTTAAGACAAATTTATTTAAATTGCATTTGAAATTATGAATTCAACAAAAATAACTATAGTGTAAATAATGACCAACAATTTATCATAAACATTTTTAGGTAATGAAAATATAAAAATAGAGTTATGCAAGGGTCAGATATAATATATTTTACTTTACAATATTTAAAAACTTGTTTTATTGTTTACAAATAAATACTGATATTAATGGTTGTGAAAAGTTTTCATATTTGTTGTTAAGAAACAAATTAAATTGTGTTATTCAGGACTATAAACAAAACTAGCTAATATTTGGCTAACTATTTAAGCTTGTTAAAATTAAATCCAAACCTTATTTTCCTTCATTTGTACTTAATAAAACTAGGAGGAAAATTTCTACTATATATTTATTTGGAATTTTAAGGTTAGCTTTATTTACAATGTCAATTATTAACAGACTGTGGGTTGCACAGCCTTGGATAACCACAAAATAAATGACATTTCATGAAATGTTAGACACTTGCCTTCCCAAAAAATGTTTACCTTGCAGGCAGATAAAAGTTAGTATTAAAGTTGACAGAAGTTATAATGAAAATAAAGCTATTACTTTATTTTCACCTATACACAATTTAGGACTTAACATATACATATAATAACTACATTAAAGTAGAGAAGGATTATAATTTGTCTGATTCTAATATGTAGTGTGTGATAATTGTAAAGTCCAATCTGAACTGGAAGCTATATTTTAGGGTACTGAGTTTCCCTAGGTCTGTGAAAAGGTCAATGCTTAATTATTATTTTCTTTTTTCCTTCAGGCAGTAAAGTTTACAACGTCAGAACAGTCAGTCAGCAAATACAATAATTGTGCAATTTTAAAAGTAATTGTGCAAGTATTGTTTTTAATGAATGACTACTTACAACAATAAAACTTGCACTCTATAATGCCTGGATATGAATAAATAAGATGAGGTTAACAAGAAAATGTTTTGATACCTGTATCTTTATATTTATGTGACAAATCAATGTATGTTCTCTGGTTATGGGTGCTATTAGCATCGTCTGTGCCACCAGTGACACGATTGAGTGTGTAAGCATACCCTGTCAGGGGTATGAGTATGTAAGTGTTGAAATATGTTCCTTCTAAATTACAACCAAGTGAACTTTAGGAATCAATACAAAAAAAATACCTGTCAATTCGAAGTGTTTAACTCAGAGTGTATCTAACTGCCCTAGATATTAAGTTGATAATGATAATAATTTTTATTACGACATCCAGGGCATTTAGCGAGACTTAAACTTTCTCTGATAAGAGTTCTGATTCATTTTTAATTAATCACTGATTAAATGATATGATATAATGCGTGTCAAAGTGTTTACGACATTGAGCATTTATTTACATTCAAAACAATTAGGATCATAATACATGATCAATAAACCCATATCCCTGTAACGTACCAGAATCCCCCGTATCCCGGATAGCATGGGCCTTGCAAAACACAAATAACACCACACACAAAAGAAGAAACATTCCTCGGTCACATAAGCACCGCCGGGAATAAAACACGGGACCCCTCGCTTCGTAGGCGATGTCACCAACAAGGTCGTTATATTGATCTATTAACTATTATTTGTGTCTTCACTACATTCGACATTGAAACACATTCTTCATTTGAATCTCTTGTGTATATATCTAAAATTTATGGCCAGTGTCAGTAGTTTTTCCTCATTTGTTCCACTGCTCATTTCCCAGCTGGTTACACCCAAAAGTCGTGGTAAACAGAAGTACATATAAATCGTATTTACCAACTTCTCCTTGTACATCTTAAGCCCTGTAAGGAGAAGGATAATACCTCTTTTCTTGTGTTTTTGTCTGATTTGCCTTCAGTTCTACAACAAAAGCGAAAGAACGAGAAGAATGAACAACTCTCGCGGAAATCTACGGCGGTTTTAGATTTTTTTGATGTTAAAATTTGATCATGCTTGAAACCAGATGTGTCAGATTTTATTACTATTAACTATTAAAATCCATTTTTGTGGCTGTCTTTCCTTTTGATATCACGGAATTGCTCTGTTACCCTTTGAAGTGGCAAGTAAGGGAATGCTCGTAATATAATTAAAGTGGGTAATGCAATGGAAACAGTTTATTTGGCATCCAAACTTAAAGCGTTCTCTCTTTAAGATAGAACACAACATTGGTTTTACGAAATTTTGCAATAATCTAAGATCAAAATCGACTAAATTACTTACGAGTTTTAAACATAGGTGTATATTTAGTTATGTTAATCGAATATTGAAGAGGTTTTTGCATGTTTACAAGATCCTACCCAATATGCGATCTTTTAAGTAAGTACCTAGTTATTATGTATTTAACTAAATATCTATAGCCATAATACTCATTCTATTTTATAGTAAAACAATGTTTAAAAGATAAGAAACTTAAATATTCTTTGTATATTTGATTAATTGGCCATTCATTAACTGATTTACAAAAATCAGACAACCCTACATTCTGGTTTGTACTCATTCGGTTAACTGTAACCGTACAGTTGTCCTTTACTCAAGTCGACTCAAAATGAATGAACCCGTTATTTCGATATCGGTTCGTGGCGACCTCACCGATAAGTGAAGCGTTGTACTCGAGCGATTATACTGGTTTCCACCTCGGCTGCAGATATTTCGAGTTTTTTTACAACCTGCGAACACGAGCTCCTCGTTAAAACTTGAGAGAAAACCCCCACTTTCGTAACAAACACATTTTTATTTCATTTTAACATCCGTTTTTTAACTCTGGGGTCGTTTAATTGGTGTTATTTTAGTATCGAAATTTGCTATCGTACGCTAGTACGCTGGCAAAAGTTTGCAACATGTGCTCCGAAGTTACGCTTCTCGATATTTCTGAACTACAATAACTAGTGCCCTGTAAACACATGGTGTTTTCGTCTATCTGCAGAGCGTTTTCGATTCTGAGCTAGAGACGTAAGACCGGTTTTCAATATTGATGTATCAGTAACTGAATGCACGTTGCGTCTTCCCTAGTGCACACGAATTTGGGCTTTATTACTGTATATTTTGTTTGGCTTTAACTTGCTCTGTTTAGTTTCGCCCTTTGGTTATCGAGACGCCTGCAGCGCTTGCGTGGACGTTGATTATCGAGAACGGACCTACGATTTTGATTTTAAGGTCGTTTTTCGTGTACTACGTTTAGAGTAGTGCAGCGGTCGAGGGTTGTCGGGTACGGGTGGTTGCTTTGTGTGGAGTCGTCGTGCGTAGGTAGAGCCCTCATGCCGGTCTGCGCGTCGATTGTGTGTGAACGACCGCGACGAGGGGAGGCGCCCGATTATTCCGAGACCGATCGCCGGTCGAGGGCCCTAAAACACGGGGCCGCAGTCCTGCCGCTACGTCCCTTGAATGCAAATAAGGTCTCGCTTAGCATTTTAAGATATTTTATTCTTCACGTTCAAATCTAATTCGAGACCGGTTTGTTTCCTTACTTGTGTTTTGAACGCTGAGTGACTATCGCGTCTAAGTACAGCTGTACATTGAGTTGAAAGTACGATATCGTAACACGATCAGCTGTCTAAGTATTCTGCGACGACGTAGAAAGCAATAGACGCACAACAACTAACGCATATTAGAGAAATCGTTACAATTTGTGCGTAGATATATTCACTCCCTAACAACCGTTACATTTTATGTTTTATGATTCTGTCGAAGAGATTCTTAATCACCTACCCAAAATAAGGGTGTTATAACTTTGACGTGTTGTCTGTGGCATTGTAGTTCCCGAACACATGAATCGATATTGATTCAGTTTTTTTAGTTTGAAATATAATCGAGAGTGTTCTTAGTATGATACCAAAAAATCTGTGCAGCGGTTTGAATATCATCATCTCTTATCATAGTTGATAAAGGGATTTGGGTTAGTTCTTAGTATCTTTTTGTATAACGTTCAAAGTATTTAATAATTAACTACTACATCTGTTGTCCCATCTTCCTCCTAGGGACTTAATTTCCGGAAATATCAAGCAAAAACAACGAGATTTCCGCGTAGAAATGTCGCATTTCTAGTCGCAGCGACACAGATGACGAAGTCTGGTTCCTACTGGTACTAAAAACTTAAGTTTGTTTCCTTTATTGATAATGAGATTGGTCCTCCATACCTCTTGTAGGCCTGGATAGGACAGAGAAGCAGCGGCATGAAATATTTGGGCTTCCTCAGCTACGAAGACCCGTTTTCAGTAGAACGCCATAAATGGGGTGAAGCTAAACAGTTGTTGTATCTGGATTATGCAGGATTAAACAAGTTGACATGTTTATTTGGGATACAAATAATGTCCTACTAACGAATATCGTAAGGTAAAAAGACTCTTTGAAAAGATTTCAATTCTGTATTGTCTATATTTGGGTGTTTTGGTTTCCAAGGTTGGCCTATCCAGTACACGGAAAGATCGATGGCCCGATATTAATGCGAACGTCACGTGTGAAGCCAATGACATTGAGTATGATGCCGTTCAAGTGTAGCATTTTCGCAGATATTAAGGGCTTAGTACTTTTACGGAATAAACTCTGCTATAGCTTCTTCTATATATATATATATTAAGCACCACGTAGTGCTCATTAGAAAAGCTAACTCCACGAATGCAAACGATAGATTAAGCTAATTATGGCAAGCCATATTGGTGACTTTTTAATAACTTTATGTATTGACTTCTTCGATCAACAATCAACTAGATTTCGGGTCAGCGACAAAAACAAATCTCAACATATATCGTTCCACACACAGCCAATGTAAACACGTTACACAACGCCGCAATATGTAATCGTAAGTTGTAAAAATAATGCTCGAAAAACAATTTCACGGTCGGGTGTCTGAGTTACATATACAATAAGTTATATTGTACATGTACTTACCGAAACTAAGCTTTATACTACGGCATATAGAGGTGATCCATGCTTTATACTAACAAATAATCCAAAATTTTAAATGAAAATTACCGTTTTTAAACCAACGCTACAAGTGTTAGCTATTACCAGTCAATACACGCGCAAACTTGTATCTCACAAGGTAATAACGGGAAACAGAACTTTATTTGTTGTCACTTGCTGATTTTTTGACTTCATGTTATTTAAAGTTAGTCTTTTCATAGCGTCTTTTCTAAGCGGCAGGAATACTAGTGCGCAAAGATTTAGTAGTGACGAATTGTCGTAAGTATAAAATAATGTTTGTGACTTTGTTGCAAGGTGCGATGGTTGTAATTAGGTTAAACGTAAAACATTTTTGAACTTTGCTCACCTACGTGAATCAACAAAGAATATTAGATGTTCCTATATATTCACGCGGACTGATTTTAGGCTCGACTTTATAAGGGACGCTGTATCTAGTTGAATTTGGATCGAAAATTGACTTAATAACAAAAACTTAAGTGTTACCACGTGAATACCCTACCAACGGCCGCTACTAATGATCCCAGTGGTTTCGCCCTAAAATATCGCTTTATTCTCTTGGATGCTAGCGTCACTTGCAGTGTATGAAGAACGATTGCATAAAATGCTCAGACGGGCGTATCTTCCTTTTGAAATAATTTTGTCGTCCGAAAATAATGAATTTATACCTATATAAATTCATTATTTTCGAACTTTTATAACTTTGTATACAGTTATTTGGGGAGAATTCCCTAATTCATTGTCAAAACAATGTAATTCTGCGGTTGTAAACTTGCCAAGCCATGATCAATAGTAGCAATAAGTAGCTAAATGGTGCGCCCTTTATGTATCCTATTAGCCACATGAGGATCGGTCGTATCGATCATACGCTGGGCGCAGCGGGCACGTGGCTCCAGACTCCGATAGTGAATTAATTGCGGGAAGGGTGCGGGCTGATTGATCGTGTTGAGGAGGACTAAGGACGCGCCCTAAGACCCCGCCTTGCTCTAATTGCTCTGAGAGCCACCTCGAAAACTTTGAATTCTCTGGCCGAATAATTCCATTTATGTGTTCAAAAAATTGAAACAAATTTTTATTCTACCTAAATAATTGAAATGTAATTGAACATAAATGTATAGATATTTATTCAATTTTTATCAACTTCTTTACCGACTATGAGTTTACACGTAGAATACGGTACAAATATGGCAAGGAACATTTTCAGTTGTGATTTAATAATGCGCTTTAAAATGCTATACCCAAATTAAATTGTGTACTGAAATAATTTGAAACCTAACAACGAAGCTTGTGTAAGGTAAATCATATCGCATTTATTTTTCATACTCAGCTACTTAAATTATATTTATTAGGCATAAATCTGATTGCTCGACGAACACTAGACGAACACAAATGTTACATGGTTTATAACAGAAACAAGTTATAACTTTCCGGGTCATTTTTACCCCTCAATGACGCCGGGCTTAGCTAGGGATCAAAGAGATTTTTTTAGCCGAGCAGTCCTCGGGCATTAACGACGTTCAGAAGGCATTCTTAACGTGAAACGTTCCTTTTGTGTTTCTACGTCAAGATCTAATTTTAATAGCTCCCACCACTTTTTAAAGGATGTTTCATGTTTCCTTGCTACCTGCTCTCTCAAGAGGATGTCTTTTGTTGTAAGATATTGCAACTACTTACCTGTTTCGAGTTTAATATTGTTTGATATTGTTCTCTAAATAAGTATTGGTATTCTTGACTACACGGTCAATGCTTCGTACATATCTTTTAACTATGGAGCGTCGTGAGTTTTGGTATAATCTAGCTCCCTGCTGCTCCTGCAACCAGAGGTCTGTGGTATTTGATAATAATGTGGCTTTCCCAAGATCTTCTGCAGCAATCTTTAAAAGTTTCTAATGTAAATGTTATTCAAATCTCTTCTCATACCCGTAGACCTGTATTTGCCCTTCCGTCCATAGAACTTTTATGTTCGCTGTTTAAAATGAAGCTTTATTTTTGGCGTCGTAGAATTCTACTATAGTTAATGCATTTTCTGTGTTTGGCATACGCATCGGGAAGGATGTTAGCAGTTTATCTTTCTTTATGTTGAAGGGCGGTTGTGAATTGCTTCATGACGTGCAGATACATTTATTTTGGTTTAATTTAAGTAACTACTTCTTTTGGCTTCAGCCCATTGCTCACTACCAAGCACTGGTCTCTCCAAGTCGTTGTAGTTGCGGATTTGGAGAAGTCAGTGACCAACCCAAGTATCGAACATTATGGTACCATTCGGAGACCTCACGATATGGCTTAACGACTGCCATCTGGATACATAACCGGACAGTTGTCATGCATGGAAATACCAAGAACTATTTCTTTTAGAAACACATAACTATCTTTTATTGAACATAGCGTTCATAGTCGGATGTGAATATTTAGCTAAAGGCACCACTGCCTCTGTATCACAGTGTAGTTTGGTAAAGCGGGTTGTATATTCTCTCGCAGCGCTACATTCGTTAGGCAATTTGGCTGCTCTAACAGAAAGCTGTCTGGCAGAGGCCAGACGAGACTACAAAAACACTGAGTCGCTTACTTCATACATATAACCTATGTTTCATACGACAGTTGTGAGTCGGTATGAAGTAGGTAGGCGTTTTTTGGTTTGCTGAGACAGGGGTATGTATGTAAAAGGTTTTCCGTTACCTTCGTATCAAGTTTAACGTGATGTTTGGGACGTTATTTTGTAAATGGACTATCATGTGTGAATAGTGTTGCCATTTCTTGGATGGAAGTAGTGGACTTCCTTATCCCTTTTGGACGATGATTATTATCTAGTCTCGGGGTTGCTGATACGTTCCTGATAGACAATTGATAATTTTGGTACCTACCATCAGCTTATTTGTTCGTTTATCGGCTGTGAAAGTGACCATGGAAATCGGCGGTTACTTCCATACGGGACTGGTAATAATGGCTCGTCTGTGGATCAGTAAAGCGACGTTCATAAGTGTGGTACAATTACCTCCATGAGTAGATGAATTCTGAATTTGGGTTTGAATATGTCGATAGCGTCAGTATGAGTGTGCTATGAGAGTACAGGCACATTTGTTGCAGGTTTTTGACATGAAAAGTAGCACGTGTTTGATCGGCGTGAGTGCCAGCGCTGCCGGCTGCCGGCCCGGTTACCGCTAACCGGGTCATGGGAAGGTGCGTGCTCCGATACCGGTTACCGGGCCACTACCGATTACGCTCACCTGTTATCGTAATGCCTATTGGATATTATCATTGTTGTAATACTAATTTACACTTCGTTGTCGGGATTGAATGTCTGAAATGCTTCCGTTTGATATACTTTTTATTAAACATTCCAAATCTAAAATAAAATACTAGGGCTTCTATGTTAAAACTATATATGTGCTGATTTAAAAAAGGCGTAATATTATCGTTTCCTTATGCAATCGTAGCTGCGGCTTGATGCAGTACGAACTGGGTTTTCATCGGAACAATACAATCTTCCCTCGTCTTGCACGCCTTGTGTATCACAGACAGGCCTTATCAACGACTGTCCTATATTTGCAGTTCTGTGAAAGAGAAGTTATTGGCTTGTAGGAATCCTTTCATGTCATTGGATTGTTTGTGTAACTTACACAGGAGTTCTACAGGTAAATCAAGACATTCGTAAAGAGATTTATTGTACAAACATCTAATTGTGTTGTGTAAATTATTTTTCTCTGTCTCGCTCCATCATCTCTACAGACGACAATGATTAGTTTACTAACTTTTTTTACTTCGTTACTACAAGAACGCCTTAACTTACAACTTTTATCGAAATAGGTAGCGCGGTTTTCTAGACCCAGCAATATATACATATACAAAAATTAGTAACCAACCCATTATGCGACGCTGCTACCCGTACGTCTAGACGACTAGATGCAATCGCACTAATTGCTCAAGATGATACTAATCTGGTTTACTAGTGTTCATGGGCGTGCCAAGGGGAGGCAGGGGGGCTTCCTTCAAATCCAAGAAAATTGTCGTAAAAATACATGATTTTACAGTATTGAGCATTAAATAAAAACAACTAATTTGCCCCTGGTTACCCTGGGTCAGAAGCTAGGTGCGCCCACGCTAGTGTTCCTTATCTAAAATCGATCTTCCTCTCATACTAGCTTAGTTATAATATCTGTGCTGAAATATTAGTATTACCTACACTACACCACTTTTTTTGTTCATAGATAAATATATTTAAAAGTCAATTTTAGTGTTTGTTTTAATGCACTGCCAATTCTCTCATTCGATTACGATAAATCATTGTCAACTTATAGCTTATACTTGCGGAAATTTTGAAGATCTGGAGTAGGTACCTGATATTTTTACAACATATTCGTAATTTCAGCTTAACTAATAAAAACCAGCTTCTGCCTGCGGCTTTGCCCACCGATAAAAAGTAGCTTATGTGTTATTCCAGACTATACTTAATCTATCTCTGTTCCACATATAATTCAGATCCGTTCAGTAATTTATGCGTATAAACCAGTGTTTCCCAACGTGGGGCCCACGCCACACAGGGGGCAATTTGATAGTTAAGAGGGGCAATTTGAAAATGGACTCGAAACTACTTTAACACTTTCGCTTGGGGTCGTTTATATACAATGCTTATAGGTGTAAAATTTAACAAAAAAAGCAATTTCTTAAATAATTATTAATATAGAAAAATCTCTATTAAAATCATTTATGTTTGTTAAGTGAATAAAACAATTTTTTTATGTAAATAATTGTGTATGTTACATAGGGGGGGGGGTTGTGTATATTTT
>DWKC01000205.1:0-14697 GCA_018249195.1 Racta chiria
AAAAATCCCACATAACCCTGTGTCGCACCCACGGCTCCGGGTACCTTTTGAAGGTTTCCCCCTCGATAACAAAAAAAAGGATCTATCATAGATTTTTTTTTCTTTTTTTTGTAATTCTCTGTTATTAAATTGGTTATTAATATAGGTAAGGCCTTGGTATTGTTAACTTGTTGACTTTCGTTAAGTGAGCTTTTCGTTCCTAAGACGAAATAAATTATATTGATTTTGATTTTGTTTTGTTATATATTATTCAACATGTGCTCCTAACCATCAGTTCTGATTAGTATTTTCTTTATATTAAACTGTATATTAGTGGAAACTTCACTGAAAAATGTATTAGATCGAAGATGTTAAGTATAATTGTAGCAAATTGTACGTCTCCCAAATAAATAACGCCATTCGCCGTTTCTTCTCCTCTTTATTATGGTACCTTTCCGAGACGGTGGTAGGTTCTAAATATTTGTCATTAATAAGTGTCTTGATAATACCTACATGAAATAAACGAATTTGATTTGATTTGAAAAAAAGACAAAAATTACTCATGAACTCTAGTTTCTCCCCCTCCCCTGTCTTCTGCCTCCCCCTTGGTACCCTGGGTACCATGTCTGCCGAGCCAACTATTAATATAAAGATTGGTGGTATCAGATGATATGCAGCTAGCTCGTCGAGGAAGGGGGATCGCTAAGGAGCTGAGAAAACCTTATGACGACCGAGTGGTCCAAGAGACGGAATATCCCGTGGCACTCAACGTGAGCGAGGAGGTATGTTTAATTGTATTATACCTGTCGTAAACTTGTAACAAATACATTCCATAATAATAACTTACCATTGACATGCAAGTAGAGTAGACTGCTAGTAGCCTAGACTACAAGTAGACTAGACTGCAAGTAGCCTAGACTACAAGTAGACTAGACTATGAGTTGACTATAAAAAATAATAATAAATATCTCAGGACAACGCATACACGTCCACTTGAGACCAAACTAAGCGTTAGCTTGTACTATGGTAATCAGGCAGCTGAATGACATAAATATATATATTTTAAAAACATACATAGATTGATATTTTTACACCTAGACACACAGAACAAACATTCCTGTTCATTAAAGAAAAGTTTGTCCTGGGAAGGGTGTTTCTTTCTTTAAATATATTAATTTTATATTATTAAAATTATGCGATACCTCCACCCTCCCTTATAAAGCATTGTAACGATTTACAATAGCCCACCTCCCCCAAATCGCGTTACGTAAAACATTCAAGTCTGGATGGATGATCAGTGGTACTTTTCCCCAGGCGCTCTCAACCTTCAATGTGCAGCTGATGCTCAATGACAGTGTGCTGGTCAATGGGAAGGAGATGGTGCAGCTTCAGCTGGATAATATACTGCTGGAGTAGACTCCAGGTGGGACCTCCAGCAGATTGTACTACGATGGTATAGTAACTGTTTTGGACACAAGTGAACAAAGTAATGTTTTTCACACAATGTGCAGCAATCGACAGGCGCGTAGCTAATAGATGACGAACATGACCCGACGAACCAATGTCGTGAAGCGACGGCACGAGCGACGTCAATCCGACCAATGACGGCTGTGCTCACGACTTGTGTCGTCTATTACTATGGTTGGAGTGAAGATTTTTCTGTACTGGTTGAACTTAGGGAGGTAGAACTCTGATACAAAAAACCCTTGGTCATTTTCACTTTTTAAAAAGGTTTTATTGTATAATATTTATCGATACTGTATTATCGTTAATCGATATAGTAGTATCTTAAAAAAAAAATTTTTTTTATGATATTCACGTTAAGTACTCTTCATAAGTATGTTACTGTTTCTTGACACACCGGTATTCATAAACAACACCTAAGATGAGGCATTTTTTTTTAATTACGCCATTTCGTTCACACAATTTAGAGTTTAGAAATTAAATCAGGTAAAAGAGCTATTATTTTTAACTACTAGGCTCTTCTCAGATTTCAACGTATTTACTAAGGAGTGGTAGTGAAGTTATATCGATATTTACTCTCATATAATTACTGGCATGATTCGTTTTTGTGTTTAAATAATTCTGTTCTGATTTGTTACCTAGTTTTAAGTGAAATAAATTGTTTGGAAAATATGCGTTTTTTATTACGTAAAATTATTGTGATATCATCTTAATATACATGATATTCTCGTACACACACACACACACATTATTATTGATATATTATATACCCATATAAGGCATGCACAACACTAGTAACCTCCCTCACGCGCTTCCCGGAGGTAGTCCTTTTGTCTCGACGCAAAAAAAAATACATCACTAAGGTAGCAACGGTGTGATAATGAATGTGATTGCTAGTGCCAAGAAATTCTCCACCGCTTCCGTACTTTGGAGGGCACAAAGCCGTAGGGTCTGGCTGTTATCGTCGGATAGCATCAGTATAATCAAGGCCTGGTTATGAGGAATTACATGTAGAAATACTGGGCTTGTGGTGAGGCCGTGCAGATTTCGAAATACGACAAAGGGAGTGGTTGACGTTGTTGAAGGTTAAATCAAAAAATATATTGTTAAAATAATACTAGGTAACTAAACTTATTTCCAAATTATGTAATATCAACTTTAATTTTTATATTGTCATTTAAATATTATCTTCTAAAATTGTAATCTTCCTATGTGGTGTTCCTGCGTGGCATCATAAGATGCGAGCGTGTCCCTTGCCAACAAACTATCTACAGTTTGGCGAGAAAACAAATTTGTAAGTGCTGTACCATATGTAAGAATAATAATAAAAATAAGACTGCTCCAGATCTCCTCAGCATGAGGAAAGACCAATCCTCAGCAGTGGAGCAAAATAAGACAAGCGTTATAGGCACAAGGTCACAATATATTTAACAAAACTCCACAATTTACGAACAATCACACCCTTACAATCTTAGTACCCGGTTCCCATTTGTAGTTCCGAATTTTGTGAACCAAACTTCCAACCATAGACGGTTTCTTCGACATGGACTCCAGGGACGTATAGTAGACGATATTAGTAGACGGTTCACAGTTCAAAGTTTCCACAGACTTTGTTCTAGAAACTTCGGAGTATGTAGACTGGCTTAAAATAGGCATAAGACTTTGCACGTTTATTCGGCCGTTTTCTGAGGATATTTCGGCAGTTCGCCGAGCGGGGTGGTGGATGATTCCAGGACAGCTGTTGAATTTGGAGAACTTGTCGTGGGCTCGATGCTCAATGTCAACGTGCAAACTGAGTTGGCGTCTGAAAAGAAAAAACATTAGGGTTCTGTTTCATGAAAATGCAAACAAACGTGTCACCTAATGGTAATTGATCTGATGGTGAAAAAAATAGTGAATTTCTGCTTCTTGCAACATTTCAAGGGTAGGAAAGACAAAGAAAGGTCTTGGACATAGCTTGGCGAATGTTATTTTAATAATAAGAATCGGAACCTTCGTTTTATGAGTGCTTAAGAAAGTTTTGATAGTAAAGGTCCACTCATTCTCCTACAGCAGTTGCTGTATTCGTCCGATCACTTCTATCTGATATCTCTTTGATTGCCCAACCATCCTATTAAAGTTATCAAGAACTCCCAATTACAATACACTAAGTTGATAGACCAAACTATTCCTTATCACAGATCATTAAGAAGAAAATACATTTATCCAAATACAGAAGTGAGTATTCATTGTTACCTGAAGTCGAAGTTCTCCCCGCAGAATCGACACGTCACGTTATGCCCACAGGAAAAGTTTGACATTCTATCAGAATCTGACGAGACAGATTTTCTACCAGTCTGCATAGCACTCATTCTCTTCTCTAAACCTGAACTCTTCGTCTCCTCTCCGTCAGTTGTTTCTGACTCAGAAGACTGCTGCAACGATTGCAGATTCGATTCAGAATATTTGTTCTTTTTCATCTGGTTAATAACTTGGTTAGGATCAGTGATCTTGTCAAAAAATGAGACAATCTTCTTCAACTTCTCCTCTGGTACGTTACATTTCGTAAGTTCCGGATCAGTTTGAGTGTTGCTAGCGATTTTTCTAGACTCCCGAGCGGTAGAAGGTGTTAAGGGCAAATTCGCAGTGATTTTGGTAATACCAATATGTTCATTCTCATGGATAATCTTGTCATATTCATTACAGAACCCTTCATGGCAGTAGTGGCAAACGTATTTGCGATCCAAAAAGTGGCACAGGTTAAGATGATCGTTGTAATTGATAATACCTGCAGCAGATAAAATAAAATCATTTAAGATGATTACATTGTTGACGATAAGTGGCGATGATGTCAATGATGCTGGGTGCACTAATTTAGTAAATGCCTATTCATTCTTCCTTTCTATTCGTAGGCCGGTACACCGACGTAGGCAAGTTTTTCATTTCTACATGTCGCGCAAAGCAGTCAAACCTTTAGAAACTAATATTTATTTTAATAGTGTGTTTTGAGAAAGACGCACTAAAGAAATTAATTAATTAAAATTGAAAAATGTTTTGTAAAATTTGAACTTACCATAAAATATCATTTTGCAACCAACAATGGGGCAATGTCTTGGAGTAGTGTCCATTAAACAACTTTTTTGAACCGATTGCACACAAGACAAAATCATCGGACTTTTCACATTTCTTATAGCGATCTCAGAGTGTACTTTCCTCGGCCGCCGTCTCCTGAATCTCAAGCCCCTTCGCTTGCGATTGTCATATCTTTTTGATATATTGTTGTCGCTTACAGCATAAACATGGCCCGTTGGCAAGCAATAGTTTCTATCAGGTTTGATGCCAAGTATTCTCTTGATGAAGCTCTGGAACCGAGTAGGTTTTCTTCTCTCATTAAACACGAGGTAAGGTACTGGATGTGGTTCAGATGTTTGGAAACATTCGCTTTCTCTGTCACTATTCATAGAATCAGTGGAGACATCTTCTTTAGACTCTTGAGTGCTTTTGTCGTATTTCTCGTTGATTTTCGCAATAGTTGTTTTAGAGACCTGCGTTGAGGAATATTGTTCTAAATTTAAGTCTTTGATAAGAGCTGTGGCCGCAGATTTCTCGGTAGATAGAGACACATCTCCGCTAGATGTTTCTGATGTTCCAGCACAAGCATCTGTCTTAGTTCTAAGTGAACGTTTTCGCCTATGAGTCCTTGGAGGTTCCTCGTAAGTCTCAGGATAATTCTCAGGCAGAATCCCAATGACGCTCGCATCGTAAATTTGGAAGAGTTTTTTCAGGCATTTGTATTTGGCTTTGAGCACTTCGTGTTTTTTCTTTGGCACCCATTTCGGTACATTCCCTTCGCTTTCATTTTTTTCTGGTATACTTTTCAGTGCTTTATTTTTTTCGTACATCGAGGCGCGGTACTTTAGGAAAAAGGCACGAACAATTTTGGTAACAACGAACAGAGTTAGACTAGCATAAATTTCTAAATTTTGATTCGGTATCATAACTACCGCTTATCCAATGGTTTTTGATGATTTTTTTTATGACAATCCTTACGCGATCCGGCATTGTGAAGTGACACTTCTGAAGGCTAAGTTCTTTTGAAATCAGAATTATTTTTATTTTATGCCAATATTAACAATACAAGTATGTCTTCTTGTTATCATAGCCGAACTAGCGAGCCGCGACCAAGGTCCATGCAACTGGGTTGAAATATAGTCACGAAAAACATATCGAAAGTATCCGTAATATAGCTAATAGGCTAATAGGCTTTTACTAAGTTAGTGCGCTTTACCATCGATGACTGCATCACCACTTATCATCAGGTGGTATTGTAGTCAAGCGCTAACTTATAATCGATAAAAAAAAAAAAACAATGGATGGACATAGATTTGCATAAAGAACTTTTATGAACTTAAAATATTATTGTGGTATGTATGTTGTACTTAAATTAGTATACCGGTTAACGGCCTCAACCATTGCAAATTCTTATCCTAGAAGCAACATGCTTCTGTCATAAAAATGCCTGCCCCGGGAATTGAACCCGGGAACCTTACTTAAACGACCAAGATACTATAAAGGATTTCTTAATTAAAGAATTATTCTGGCAAAGAATATTTATTTATAAACACACAAAATTGTTAAAACATACAAAATATACATTTTTTTTTAACACAATCTAAATCCGGCCAACGCGTACTGAGTACCAGTCTCTCCTCATACTGATGAGGCCTCTAGGCCTCTAGCATAGTCTAGTATGCTCTAGCATACTCCTCCACGCTGCTACATTGGATTGGAGGGGTTAGCGGCCAAACCAAGCATCTGTTTTTTTATATCAAAGGCTTGCTCTTGAATTAGCAATAGCGTTCACTCATGGACGTTCCTAGGCCTCTGTTGCTTAACTTTGGTGATCACTTCCGATCGACACAGGCCACCGAGCTATCAGCTCTATGTTAACCTAAATATAACTCTGACGTACCAAGTGAAATAAACATAACATTAAAATGATATCGATTACTTTAACAATAATTAAACCAAAAATACCTCGAATATTAAGTTACATAATATATATACATAACACAGCAAAAAGCTAATCTGTAACATTATTTAAGTTCCAATTTTGTGGTTACCAAGTGGTCACCGCTGTTCCTAACTGTCTATGGCGTAATTTCTCAGGATGGAATTTATTACGTAATTAAGTTTTCATATTCCAATTTTAATAAAGGTATTTTACATGTTCTATCTGTGGCGGACTTTTTAGGATGGAATTTATCACATAATTACGTATTTGTATTCCAATTTTAATAAAGGTATTTTACATGTTCTGTCTAAAGCGTACTTTTTAGGATGGAATTTATCACATAATTACGTATTCATATTCCAATTTAAATATATGTTTTTTACACGTTTACGTTTTTTTTTATTACGGAGAGTTATGGATATTAATGTGGATGGTAGAAGATGGCGAACACAGCCGAAGACAAGATGGATGGTGTGAGAGTAGATATGAACGTTAATGTGTAGAGTTAACGGCTGGTAGGACAGAATGGGAGAGGAAAATATATTGGGCAGACCCCAAATAAACTTGAGATGAATTATGGATGATGATATTGATGAAGTTAATTAATTAAAATTGTAATGAAAACAAGTAAAATGCACAATATATAATGTTTATAAATAAAATCACAGACAACGTTACTTACGTTAATAAAAAATATTAACAATAATAAATTACTTATAAAATTGAATTGTCACATACGTTAAATAAAGTTTTACAAAACCGTTCACTATATTTACACGACTATTTAGCAACTCATACTATACAAATAATAAAATGCAACTGTATGAGAATTATACATAACTCAAAGAAACGGAATGAAAAACAAAAACGTTTCTTATATTTTTTAGACAGAAAAAACTCGAGTTATAATCGTCAGTGGCGCCATCTAGTTTCGACGAAGCTCAACAGTATAGCTGACGTCAATTAAATTAATAAATATTAATTTGTTATATTTATAAAAATATTTTTATCCAAATGATCCTTCTGGCATCAGAAGCCCTGCAATAAAGAATAGAATGTTATTAAAATATATTTTAAACTTGTGTTTTATAAATTAGAACAGCATCTTCCTAGTAAGTGTATACAATCGCTTCGCTTCGGTATATCCGTGGGTAACCTTATGACATGTTTCTTGATATTGACATAACTTTTTTGTTACAAAAGCAAACATGATATCCAAAGCGAAATAATTTTTTAAAATCCGCCTGAATTTGCGTAAAACCAGTGTTGAAAATTTAATCTTTCGAGGCTTATAAGTTTCAAATGAAGTGAAATGTTATTGACAGATTAATTAAGAAACTTAGATAACGACAACTAAAGTAATTATAGTCTAAAATTGTATGTAATTAACGTAAAATAGTAAAGTTACATGGACCCTTCCTTTGTCTAGCGTACCCTTAAGAAAAAATCTAGCTTGCCCCCCTTGGGTTTTTTGAGCTCAGAAGCTTTATACGCCGATATGTATTTATAGATACCTGCTATACACGCAGTCATGAAGCAAATAGCGCAGCCCGTAAAGAAAGCCCTCACAGCGATCTGAAATAACAATAATATTAGGACTTTAATAAATAAATACATAAATATTTAGAATTGTGTTTTATTAAATCAGATAGTACGATATTCCGGACATAACATTGGCTAGTTTCACACCTAGTTTTAGGTAGTTTTAAATGAAATTTTGATAATGTTAATAATTAGGGAATAAGAATAATAAGTTAATTCATCGTGTAATTCGCACCCTGCTGCGCCAGTCTATCGTAACTATTGCACTCGACGAACATTTTGCTATCGTGGAAAATATTTCTTTGACAAATACAAAAATGTATGTATAAAAGTTGCTATTGATTTCTTTGTTAATCTTAATGCATAGCCAAACCCCTGTCCCACATAACACTGTCAATATATAGCTTGTAAATGGGTAAAGGTTATAGACATAGTAAAGTTTGAATATGTGGAGCACCCGATGTGAAACATTAAGGGAGCTGCCAAACTATTAGAAACATACTTTAATCAAATATTAGGTTAATATAATCTTTATGTTAGGGGACTTATATATTAACTATTAAACAGTTTTAATGTGTAAAATGACTTACTTTAAATATTGGTTGCAGTTTTATGTGTTCGGTAACTTATACTAAATATTATACACAGTTTTAATGTTTTATGAGAAATACACTAATTATTAGGCACAGTTTTAATGTTCAAGGTGACATACACAAGTATTTGGTAGAGATTAGTGTGTTTGGTTACTTACACCAATTATCGGGTACAGTTTTTATGTGATAGGTGACTTCACTAAATATTGGATACGGTTTTTATGTGTTAGGTGACTTACACTAAATATTTGGTAGAGTTTAGTGTGTTTGGTTGCTTACACCAATTATTGGGTACAGTTTTTATGTGTTAGATGACTTCACTAAATATTGGATACGGTTTTTATGTGTTAGGTGACTTCACTAAATATTGGTTATGGTTTTAGTGTGTTTGGTTATTTACATAAATTATTGGGTACAGTTTTTATGTGTTAGGTGACTTCACTAAATATTGGTTACGGTTTTAGTGTGTTTGGTCACTTACATTAAATATTGGGTACAGTTTTAATAACTTACACTAGACAGCAGTTCTCTCTGGTTGGGCGCCATGGCTGAAATGGCTCCAATCATTATTCCAGCGGAGGAAGGATTTGTAAAACCGCATAGGGAGTATGTGGCTATCAGTTCGGCACGGGGCTGCAAAAGAGAAATGAGATTAGTTTTTTAGAGTTCCGTAGTAAATACTTAAAGCTTCGTTATGTCTGTACGCCTGTAGCTTAAGGGACTTACGGCCAACAAAGCTATAAATTGGCACAGTTATTTATGTAACATTAAAAAAAACAATAATTTATGTAACATTAAAAAATTAAAGAATCTCTTACAAGACAGGTGAAGATACTTTTTTCTCATCCGTTTGTCTTTAAAAACCTTGTACGTGTATTCGTCAAATTGTTACTTAACTCCCATTGTAATTGGGTTTAGCTTTCAAAACCGATGTGTATATTTTAGAAGGTCTTAATAAGAGAAACTCACGGACAGTAAACCATCTTTCTTCATTTCTCCCAAACGTTGATAGGCAACAAACTCGTTGACGACGGTCTTAAGACCAATCAGGGAGCCCACCAGTTCGCATTCTTCCCACGGAACACCTGTAAGACAACTCAATATTATATTAAGAAATTTCATGCTATCTTGCGTACACAAAATAGGCTACTAACGGTTATTTATTCTAAAATGTCAACGGGCCCCCATTCGAAAGGTTTCCTTGTCATCTACCGGCTCTATGTCTTAAATTGGTATAGATAGAATTAGAAGTTTTCCTTGTTTTACATAACAACATTAAATAGAAAAAAGTAAAATAAAAGTGAAATGCGAAAAAGGCTTTCCCCGACAAGGAGCCTTAGGTATTTTTCACAGTGACAGTGATCACTTATCATCATAGAGCTCGGATTGCTCGTTTGTTAGGTATTACCGTAAAACACGCAATTTTTGGCGTAAATATGGCACACGGTGTACCAAAAACTTGCTTTGCAAATTCAATCTACACTTAACTAATTCTGTCAACCCACCCATCATCCAACATAGAGGAATAAAGATTTTCCCCATGATCCATTCGAGGTTGAGGTCTGGGTTCCCGAGAAGACCACCGCAGTAGCCGAGGACACCGTTGATGAAGGCGATGAAGGCCACAAAGGCGATAAGGTTAGCGATGATGTTCAAGATGAGAGCTATGCCATTGGTTGCGCCGCGGGTAGCTGCTGCTAGTGCCGATTGATCTTGTCTGAATAAGCGATTTTTTGGAATTAACATACAAAGTTACCTATTTATGACTGTAGCAACCCAAGATACCAATTGTAAGTAAACCACATCCTAAGAGGGGAGAGAAATTAGCTGTTTGGGGATAAGACAACTTCGCGTAAGGATTATATATTTATTATAGGAAAACTTACAGCTTACATTGTTATGTTGTTATTAAACTAAGATGTATTTTAACATATTATGCCTTTTATAACTTTTCACATGTAGACAATTCGAAATATCAATTTACTGTCAGAAGGAACTAACTACTAACGCTTAACATACTATACAGTTAATATTATCATTAATATCCAGCTTTCAGTGCAGCTATACCATCCACTTGCTTAAATCAACGATTCTTGTTCTAGCTCGAGGATTGTAAGCAAATTGTTCCGTTGCCGCCAACATATACTTGGCACCTTTAGTGTTTGCAGAAGATTAGACGACGCTGACTATTTACTAAATTAAAAGTTTGTCCGAATTGTTAATTGCAAAAAAAAAAAGCAAAAAAACTAACTTTTCCACCGGCTGTATATTCTCAACAGTGGTCAATGACCGTTTTGTCTCAGGCATCATTAACTTGGAATAGCAGATGGCTGCGGGAGCTGACATGACAGACGCGGTAATCAAATGAGCGGGATCTATACCAAAGCTTATGTACGCAGCGAGTATTGTTCCTGAAATAATTAATAATTCAATTAATTGTATAAAAAATTCTGTGGCAGCGGTGGGATAAATAAAAATATGAAATAGCCTATCAGTGGCAGTGGTAGGATGAACAAATTCGTAGCGCGGGTAGAACCAATTGTAACAAATGTTTTTTTGTATATCATTGTTGTGTGTTGTTTTAATATTAAAAGAAAAAGTGGTGTGGTATAAGAATCTAAACTTTCGGCGTTCAACAAGCGTTCAATCTCAGGTATTTTGCCTGCGTACTCATAACTGTTTCTTGACAATATATTTCTAATGGTAACATTTTATCTCCACATCAAGCAGCCAAACCTACGACAATGCGTACATTATCTCGATAGATAATACCTAACTACCGTTGGCTTCATAAAAATAACACAAACATGGACCTATGTAAGCTAGGCCAAAAGTAAAAAAGGTAGAAAAAATGTGCGATATAAAAAAATCTTTACAATACCTTACCAGATACTGTTGCGAATCCAGAAGACATGACGACATGCATTTCAGAAGGGGTTAATATCGCCAGATAAGGTTTGATCAGCAGCACTGACTCAGTCTGGAATCAAATAATTGTTGGATTGGTTTTAACCTATCTATGACCCTTAGCCCGCGCCTCTACTCGGTATTACCAGCTCTCGTGGGGGATGCTTAAAGGGTAAGTGCACAATCAAGAATTAAGGCCACAGGCAGATCTTTGACATTGATAAGTAACTGTTGTCTAACGTTAACAAACATGTTTTTATTCCAAGGAATCGATTAATTTTCAAAGAAAGCATGTTTGTGTAATTTTCTAAAGTATTGACATGTCGACTAGCCTAATTATCTGCTCTGTCTTTTCGTCATCTGTCTTTTGTTTTATGAAACTGAATAATTGGATTTATTTTTATTGATTGTATTTCATTGCGGTGTCACCAGCAAAATTCGGTTTACCAGGTACTAATAACAGAAAACATAATCCACAGATGTCTATACTTACCATGCTTAAAAACACATTGGCGACCGCAATCACACTCTCGCAGACAGTGGTGTTAGTGGCTGCACGCAGCAGCTGTCCCAACTTCAGGCAGAACCACTCCAGAGCGCCCCAAAAGAACAGCACTTCCACCAGCATACTGATAAAGAAGATTATGGGGAGACTCTGAAAAATAATAGAATATATTGATAAATGAACGTAAAATGCTTCGGCATACACGGGCAGACGTGCCACCTGATAGTATGTTATCATCGCCACCCATGGACAATAGCAACACCAGGGATGTAACCAAGGATACATGCTTCTTGCTACATCTACAACTGCGGAGAAGATAAAAAAGAAGGGAAGCAGTATATTGTTGAAGCAGACTGCCTATATAATAACAACAACAAAACCCAGAAACACCAAAAATCTCTAGGCTTGCTCACAGGTGGAACACGACGAATCGTTTGACAGCTGACTCAAGAGGGATAACCTATAAGCTATAAAGCCAGACAGACGTTCTTCACATTTAAATATGACAGGTACACACAATAAGTGGTTCGTTTATTGGGGGTAAATTAACGATCGATTTATCAAAACAAAATATAGTAACTTATGTATAGTTACATACTTACAGCAAACGCGAAAACCTTCTCAGTCCGCACTAGCAGCTCACCGAAGACGAAAGCAGCGCCCTCTACACCATATGACAAGAATGTAGCCACCTACAACAAACATACTGTAAACAAACACTATACTTGACGCTGTTGCGAACTAAACTTGTGTCACAGGGTGTGCTACTGCTGAGGTTCCTCTCGACCATCAGATGAGTTAACTCGCAACGCTAACAACGCATTTTCTATGATGATTCTATTGTTTCTATCAGGTTTCGTCACTCAATTTCCAGTTCCATCATCAGGCCAGCTCGGTGGTACTATGTCATCTACACAAATCAACAAAAAAAACTTTTTATAAAAAAAACAAGTACAATTTAATATAATATACAATTTTAATATATAAACATATTTTATATAAAACTTGCGTGAAAAATATAATCGGTAGTACCGGTGACACCGCGTAACTCCTACCTTATCTGAGAAGCACTGGAGAGCATATCTTCCACTATCCCACCTCACGAAGATGAGTCCAAACACAAACTGGATGAGTAGTCCAATGATAACGGTCTTCCAAACTATACGGCCAGGGTGAGAAGAGAATACAAACCCTGGAAAAAATAAAAATCATCTGTCACAAGTCAATCATCTAACTACAAGTATCGGTGTTTACGTTCGAGTATAAGGTGTACAAGACAAGAGTGGATAGACGTGGAGAGGTGGATAGCCACCGGAAGCAAGTCAGTTTTGCTATACATTGCTTTACATACATTGCTTTATCTACGTAGCCTGAATGGGAGTACAATGCCTAGGTTAATTTATACCGTAATTATTCAATCGAAAAATAGGGCCGTGCGAAGCGGGGTTCCGTCGACATATGTGACGTAATCACTCTTTTTTCAATTGGAGAAAGCAATGTACAGCGTGAAGTGGGGCAATAACTTCCCAGTCACCGCCAGTGGTGACTGGAAATTTTATTCCCATTTGACTCCGGTGGCAATCCCCGCGGGGGCGACTGGGAGCATTTCCTGCCCCAGATAGGAATCAAACCCGGGCCACGTCGCTTCACAAACAGGTTCACTACCAAATAAGCTACAGATC
Source organism: Racta chiria (assembly GCA_018249195.1). Classification (NCBI taxonomy): domain Eukaryota; kingdom Metazoa; phylum Arthropoda; class Insecta; order Lepidoptera; family Hesperiidae; genus Racta; species Racta chiria. Next base: position 13,666 of record DWKC01000205.1, read on the forward strand.
CGCTTGTCTGTGCCCATACCAACTCCGGCGCATCTCGATAACAATAGAAAGTAATTGTGTCTCGAGCATCATAAGATGATTTTAAAAGTTGTTGCGCTGTCTTGTAAACAAAACACGGCCAGAGTTATCAAGTTGTTAGTGAGTTTTACACGTTTAACGAGTTACATAAGACAACCATGATCTTGTTACTGGTGTGTAACTTGTACCAACTGATGCTTTCGCGAGCTGAATACAACAGACTATACAGCAACTGAAGCGCTAATCGCATAGCATCTTGTTTCGATTGCATGTGATCGAAAAAGTTTAGCAGCAGCGGACGTCGATCGTCGCTAGTTGCAAAAACTTCTTGAGCACTGCCGTGCTTCGGAGGGAACGTAAAGCCGTGGGTCCTGTTATCGTTAGATAGAAATCGATAAGCTATATTGGAGGCCGTCGATCATCCTAAAAACTTCCGACACTCGTATTGGCACTAAACCCTAAACCAATCCGCGTTGGAGCAGCGTGGTGGAGTATGCTATAGGCATCCTCAGTACGAGGAGGGACCCGTGCTCAATAGTGGCCATTAATGGCCTGAAGCCACGCAGAAGTTTAACATTTGAGCTTGTGACAAGAGGAAAAAACCGGATTATAACATAAAACACGATTGTACGGAATCTCGTGCGGTCCAGATTTGCACTTAACAGATTTTTGTTATACCTAGAAAGACAAGGAAAGCGAGTCCTATCAAGGAGATGAGTCGCACCGGCGCATCTCGTGTGTCCCAGTACAAGAATAACGCCAAAGCTGCTACAACAGCCAGACAGAAACACCATTTGAACCAACTGGAATAACAATAAAAGAAACAAAAGTGTTAAAGATTCATTAAAGTATGTATTGTAAAAGCTTTTTAACTTTTGAATTCGTTATATTACACAACATCACGTATCCCTCGTGATGGGATTATATCAAGCGAGGCTCAGAAAACGTTACGGCTTTGCTGTACTACCACAACGCAGTTTAATCAGGTTTTAATAACGACGCGATTTAACGGAT
>DWKC01000206.1:0-14684 GCA_018249195.1 Racta chiria
AATTTAAGCACCCTCTACGAATCCACATTGAAGCAGGGTGGTGGAGTATGCTCTAGTCTTCCTTAGTTCTGTGAAGAGGTCCGTACTCAGCAGTGGGCCAGATATTTTTACACACAGACTCACAGAACAAACATTCCTGTTCAACACAGGAAAGTTTGTCCTGGGGGAATCGAACCCACGACCTCCAGCTTAGCAGACAGGTTTTACTAACCATTAGACCATTAGGCCAATCATTTAAATGGCATAATATATGTAACGGCTAATCTATACAGAAAAAATAAAAAAGTAAGTATGACAAAGCTTTCGTGTCTGTTACTGAACTCCTTAATTAGTTACCTAATACAAAAATCACGAATGGATCACAAAGTAAGTTGCAGGACATCGCGGGCCCTGCTGATTACTCTTTAAAGAGTTGTAAATAACATTTCCAATTATTACATTTTTATTTATTAAAAACAAACATTTTGGCATGTTGGCATCCCTGATCAAGTCACAAGTCAAACCGCTTACTCCACCGATTCTGCTACTTGGGTTGCAAGAGGTAAGTTCATAAATCCCTTCCACGCTTAATATAGTAATGGTGTCCGATGTACTTTAATCCGCTACATTATCAGTTCTGTACTTGATCCGGTTAACAAAACATTAGATAGGTAGGATGGAATTTGGAATTGATACGAGTATGTCTTGGATAGTGTTAGTAAACATTCCTATGTTGTCAATCTTTGTTGTCTTGAGAGCCAGTTCTCCTCTTTTTCCTCCCGTCCTTTAGTCCTCCTGATTCCCATTCTTCTTCTGTCACACATCAAGAAGCGGTATGTTGTTGGTATGTCTGGAGTCAGTTAGTTACATTATTGATTCCGGTTATTTCAGTAATGTATTGCTTCCCGTTTTTCTTTGTTTTCCCCGCGCGTGCGGGTCTGCTACTTCCTTCCTGGCAGACAACACGTCAGTGACACCCTAGTCTGGTGTTGCTAATCTATATGGGCGGCCATGATAGCTTACAATGTGGTGAAACGTCTGTCCGTTAGCCTGCCCAAAACATTAAAAAAAAGTACCGAAAATTTTTATGCCACGCGAAGGTCTCCGACGCGACTCATGGACTACTATGTAAGAATAATTGGGAACAAAACGTTACGTGTTCTTCGTAGCATGGAACCTATAAAGGTATTACGGTCACCCATCACCCTGGACAAATGACGCAAGCGGGTTAGGAGAGCATTCAAGAAAAGTATTGTTGCATTTAAGTTTTATAACACTTAAAGCCACTTACTGGAATGTTATACATTGGTCGTGACATAGACAAACTTAATGAGAGGGAATGAATGTGTTAAAATAAATGAGTGCTTGACTACGATACCACCTGATGGTAAGCGGTGATGTGGTCTTAGATGGTAAAACAGCAAAAACATATTCACGCCTTTACATTGTAATCGAACGGGAACACTGACGCGGGCAACTTATTTCAGTCATTCTTGGAGCACAAGATGAAAGAAGACACAAAGTGCGATGATACCCGCCGGGTGTCGCCTCATTCGATGGTGGAAAGGAAAAGGGAGAAAGTCGTGAAATCGCTTTGATATAAGCATTAATGAAGTAGTGCTTTAGAGCATTCATCTAATTACCAGCTCCGCCTTAAAGACAATCTCTCATTTCAAAAGTCCAGTGGCTAGGAAAGTAAATTTCATATAGAAGTAGCCTGTATTCTAAACAAGCGAATTCCAAGTTGCAAAGCGGTCTCTAACGGTAGGTCACAGCGACACAATAAACTCCGGACTCGGCTTGTTTTGCCAACTCTTTCTCTATCTGCGCAGTGCTCATAAAAAGGGGTCCATCGACAACCGATACCATCGCTTAGTGAATTACCGACGAGCAGCTACATTATTTTAAACTGAACATTGAGCTTATTTAAGAAATGCTGGAACGTGCTCAATTAGGATTGACCATTCGGTTGTACCATTTTACGTATTCGACGTGTATTTTGAGCAACGGTCTCGAAACATAAAAACGAACTAGATGTAAGACGGACTAGTGTCAAATGTCATCTATTTATTTTTTATTTGGAACATACAAATGTAATGGAATAAAAGACGGCCTTAATTCTAAAGGCATTCTCTACCAGTCAACCTTAGGGCAGTGGGGAGAACGAAGAAGGCGGTAGCAATAAAGAGAAATAAGAAAAAAAAGGCAAATTACTATTGTAATAGCTAATTGACTATTGTCCTGTTAAGAGCCGTCTATCAAGCCGTGACTACGATCCATGCAACAGGGTTAAAGTATCGGCGTACAAAAGTACATATCGTGGGTACCCGTATAATAGTTATATGTGCACAGTACAAGAAGTTTAACTTATTTTGTGTTTTAAGATAAGAAAAAGTAACTGTAAAACATTTTCTATAAAATAGCTAGTACTGTCTAACGAAAGGTAAAGCAGTGATTTTTAACGTTTGTTAACATTTTGTTTTAAGAAGTTATGACACAGTAAGTGATCGGGCTCATTAGATTTTGACACTTCTGTTATATTTATTTACGTGACAAGTTGTCAATCTTGATGATAATGACTTTGATGATATAGAGTTTTCTGACTAATTTTTTGATTTAGATTCGTAAATCTAACTAATTGCACTAATGCACACAGAATTCTTTTGTTTTGCGTAAATATAAATTCGTATTATTATCGCAGGAACGCAGGAACGTTTTTTATCCTATATTCTAGGAATACCATACCAATTTTTCTTTTATCTATTTTTTATTTTTTATTGACACTATCAACCTTCATTAGATAGACACTATTTCCGATCTGATCTATTACCGAATACATTGAGAGTTAAGTAAATTCTCTAACACTGTTCCTTCCTTTGAAATATGTAAGGCTTATTTAGGTGTCATACTATCGCCTTCTATTATAGATGATACAATTATATATAACGCCGAATCATTTCTGTCTGTTCTTTTCTATGTCGTTTCATATTCCAGTTCCAAATGTTATTGTAAAGTTTTTTTCATTATCTATTTTTATTATACGAATATCATACTTCGACATGCATGAGTTTTCATTACAGAGAATGAAGTTCAACACAGGTGCAGCAGAATTTGAGTTGGTATACGCGTAAATTTAAAAATGATTTCTGATTTCATGCAACAATGGAAATGTTCATAGCCCGACGGGTAATTTCGATCGTTAGTGATCGGAAAAGCTAAGTAACAGCTGACGCGATCGGTAGGAGGGTGGGTGATCGCTAGTGGCAAAAGTTTCATGAGCACTTCCGTGCTTCGAAGGGCATGTAAAGCTGCGCCGGTTGTTATCGTTAGATAAGTAGTTAAGTCGGTTAACGGTAGTTAAGTCATATCGGAGACCTTAGAGTGGCATAAACATTACGAAAAACACCAATCCGCATTGGAGCAACACAGTGAAGCAGCTCTAGGCCTCCTCAAACACGAGGGGAGACCCGTACTTAGTAGTAGGCCATTAATGAGTTGAAGACATTGCAAGCTCATCAAATGCAAACTCAACAAATGCAAGCTTAACAAATGCAAGCTTAACAAATGCAAGCTCAACAAATGCAAGCTCAACAAATGCAAGAAACCAAAATAAAGAAACCAAAATAAGTAAGGAACATGCATGAAGCAAGAGTCCACTAGGTCTTAGATATAATCGTCAATCAAAACATAATTTGTAACTCGGTTACATCTGTTAAAATATGCATACCAAAGAGTTTGGCGTGTCAGTTCCAGTCGATACTATCTACACTCCCAACCATTATTCCTTAGCTTCGAGACTAATGGTCTATCAGTGTAATAACTCAGTGTTGGTTCATTGTCCAAGATTCGCATTCTAGCACTATCTATAATGCGGTGACAAATTTATTAATGCTGAACATTGTACTTGTTTATTAATCCTAGGATAATTAAAATTTGATTTGCTCGAAGACTTGTTACGAGTTGGGATTGGTGGAATCTGGGTAGGAGTAATGGATGAATTTGTATGCGATATATGTAGACTTGTTACATACGACTTTTTATGTAGATTTTTACGAAACATGGTGATGATTTTGTGGAAAATGAAGCCAAAAACGGAGGAAAAATAAGTAGTTAAATTTAAGAGAGAACTGAATGATGAAAAATCACATTTCCGTAAGCGATCACTGCTATCTATGAACAAAACATTGAAGCGGTGACCTGTTGAAACACACGGGGTCAATGAGGACCCCCGACAACATCATTTATGGAGAGTAATTTTATTGAAAGGATTGGCTTGAAAATCAGTACCGTGTTGACATGGCTTGTGCTGAGTCCAATCCTTTTTGCGGTTTTATGTCGCAACACAGATTCAAAATAAGTGTTTTTCATGTTCGTTATTAATCGTTATTAAGGTTTTTTTTTTTTTTTCTATTTTTTGATATTTGTTTTATTTTTTGTGTTAAAGTTGTGTGTGTTGCGCTAGCCGCATCTAAATGTTTTTTCTTTGTTTCTAACGGCTGGATCTTTGAGCACTTCTCGGCAACAATTAAAATAAGAATAAATAATCTGCCAAATATCTCTGAAACCACAAAAAAATAATTGGAGATCGATCAAAAACTTATTTTAGGCGCTCATCGATCTATTTAGACACTAATTCCGTTTATATAGCTTTATCACTTTCTATTCAAGTATTACACAAGTCTTGAGATAATTACGAACGGTATTGAATTTTTTAATTAAATGCACAGCAGCAACGATGACGTTAAATATTGCCAGGCAATTGAAAGTAATTAATCGTGAAGTGGACCACCTTGGAGACAGTTTTAAGGTTTCTTTATGAAGGACGTGGGTGAACGAAGTAAATGAATCTAGCGATAAAAAATGAGATTTTGTGGTTTGAAGCCGCGTCTCAAGATCAGGGATGAAGTTACATGTATCAGTCTTTTTTAATTTTTTGTGCTATGAACGGGCAAAGCGACGGATGGGTTACCGGACGGCAAATGATTACCGCTGCTTGTACACATTACCGGGGACGTCACCGACGCGTTGCTGGCCTAGGAGGAAGTGTGAACTTGCTTGTTACAATTTGCAAGCGCGGGGAAGACGAAGAAAGCTGGGAAGCAGCAATTTTTTTTTGCCGTATTCGGGTGGCCGAGAATACCAACCTCAATCCTATGCTTAGTAGAACAGGGGAGGGTAAGAGGCGACAGTAGTCAGCTGCTTGGTGTTAGGGCTTCGCAGAAGGATTATTATCCTTTAGTTTAATGAAGCTCATCCGGATAGCTACTACCCTCTTGATTGAGCCAGTCGCAAAACCATTCATCGATTTTCTCTTCGATCAGCTATCTGCCAGTGAAAATCCCATCAAAATCGGTCCAACCGCTCCTGAGATAGCCGGAATTGAAAAAAAGTTATTTTGGTATACGTACGTGTAAATGCATGTAGTAAAAATCGGTTATTGTAATATTACAAACTACAATTTTATATGTATAGGTACAGAATACGTATCTGAAGAGTTTCACATAAATTCCTATTCTTGAATGTATTTTTCATTCCAGGCGTTTATATAACATCCTTGAGCGTTCATAAAAGTCGGCGACAAATTGTAATATGATCATAAAATCTCGAAGTGTAAATCTTTTACGCGAGGAGAATCGAAAGTGCAAGGTGACGGGCGATGTGCGATGATAAAAAATATCGATGTAAGCGACCACAAAGCCTCTGACAATTAGGCCGACTAGGAAATGGCCGATCGTCATAACAGGTAAAAACCGATCACGGAGTTTGTGTTGCGTGAAATTGAAGGTTTTTTTTATCATGTCACTGATTTGAGTTGCGATTGGGTGGTATTCAAGGCCTTTTAATGACCCAGGGCCTTGAATAGGCCTAGTGCAGGCCTATGTTTGTATAGTCTGAGGGACTGACGACAAGCATACAGGCCATCTCGTACTGGTCAACGTTGTCTAAGGACATAATCAGGATGTAAGCTAAGGGCGTCACCAATACAACGCCGGCCCTGAAGGGTAGTTCTATTTGCAGATTTTTAGGGTTCGGTAGAAAGTTCGGAACCTTCATAGCTTCATCATGTCCGTCCGCCCATCCGTACGTCCGTCCGTCCGTGCTCTAGCGCACAGATCTTTCCCTAAAGGTTCTAGACCTCCAGAAGGCTGTAATTTGGCGTGCATTTTCGTATCTATCATGGAAGGCAAGCGGTAGAAGATATATATTTTTAAATATATTTTTGAAAGTATCTCCCGTACTGGTAAGGTGGAGTTAACATTTTTTTTCACGTCTACCCGATCGTGGAGGGTATCGTTAGATAGATCTTTTAAAATAATATTCCTGTTCATCACAAAAAAGTTTGTGCTGGATGAGAATCGACCCCAAGATCTCCAGCTTAGCAGTCAGGTTTACTAACCACTAGATCAACAAGCCAAATAGTCTATCGACTCACTTGGCATAATATATGAACATTCACCTTGGCCGCATCGTTGACTACCCCTGGAGCGTACTCCTTTTGCGCCTATGAAAATAAGTCGAGGGAGAGGCAACCCAAACTGATATCTGACGATAATGATGGAGACCAACGGCTCACCGTCGACCGTGCCCTAAGATGCACGGAAATACTCAAGATTTTTTCTCTACCGGCCACCCATCCTTCTACCGACCTTAACACAGTCAATCGCCTAGAACAGCCAGAAGCCACCGAGCTATCGGGAACTAACACACAGAAATGCGCACTTTTTGTTGTTAATTTTTAATTATTACTTTACATTGAGTCTTATTTAAGATTCGAAAACTTATCAAGTGATATTGTATCGTAAGAATTTTAATTATAAACTACAATGTGCAGTCATTTTGCAATCTACGCGACAGATTGTCAACTTCTTGCATAATTATATTCGCTCTAAATTAGTCTAAGGTTTGAGAATAAACTTTGCCTTGGTATTTAGATTAAAAATTACTATCACGTTATATATCGAATGTTTTTTTTTAATCAAACGGTTTGGTAGATATGTATACAGTCATCCTGCAGCGTGAGAGACCCTAGATGCGATTTCCGCCATACACGATTAACACGTTGAGTGCGAAACGAGATCATAAACACCTTGTCACAATTTTGTTCACAAATTTTACTATTTTCTTCCAATGACAAATATATGTATATCCATGACAAAAACAGCTTTCTAGGACTATGGGTCTCTGCGCTATATTGCGGACGGACGGACTGACATTGCGAAAATATAAGCATTTTTCACGGAACCCTAAGAGGTACACGGTACAAGATGAATATGATTGTCAACAATAGGTAAGTACATTCGACCGTTCTGTAATTAGATTTTAAATCGTTACATTATAAATGGATTCAATAGAGCTACTGTGAAATAAGTACCAAAAAATATTCCCCAGAATGTCTTCCGTGTTTTCAAGGCTAATCCGTCTTCTGTCACACAAAAAATTGCAGCTACAAGGAAAATATTCTCAAACAATCAACTCAGATCGCACCCGTACGTTCTACTCCACTTCAGAAAAAAATAATCATTTTCCAAATGCTACGGGCGATTTCCAAATCGTTGGAACAGATTAGAATAAACATTTATTCGTCATTGATGCTACAACACAGGTTATAATTTGTATATGTAATAGGTCGGGTTTTAAATTCGACGTTGCCACGGTCTCTGATTTTCAGGACGCCCCTTAGTTGCGTGTAGAATTACTGAAGTAGGTATTAAAATTTGCTCATATAACAAGCCGGGATCGACGTCTTTACGTACACTGCGAAGCACGGACACGAGCGCCGTTGCTTAACTTTGTTAATCACTTCACGACGCAACAAGTTTCGGTAAGCAGGTTTCTATTGCAGATGATTACGAATTGTTTTTAGAATCAAGCGACTCTGTAGAGTAGTTGGTAGAGCTGCCAGCGAAGTGAGGTGTTCCGCGGATCAATTATTTAAAATTTGCAAACAGCAAACGATCAGCAACAGCGTCGTGGACCATTAGCTAAGGTTTGCAAATAGCGAGCAGACAGCAAACGAACAGCAAACAACAGTACCTACAGACTATCGCTATATAAAAAAAAGTATTACAATGGGACGCTTGTATAACGCTCGCTGATTGATACTATGCACATTTTGCGACGAAACTAGCGCCAATACTACAATAATACAATTATGTAGCACGATTATCGCTGATACGTAATACAAACTTGGCGTCAGATCTGTTTTTGAACATTGGCTGGGCACGCTGCCGCGTGTCTATATACCGTTATTGTATACCGGTAGTTTTCTGATAATAGGTTAGTGATAATAATATTCTGCTTTATTTACGTTTCAGCGATAAAACATTTAATTATTTATACTCTATCTACAGATTTAGATTTCGCCACTTTGTATAACAGTGAAATTAATTTTTGGCTAGATTAAAAACTTTGATAGACGTTAATAGATTTCATATTGTTATCTTTTTAATTTATTTTTAACTTAACGTGTACTGACATTTAGACATTACCTAACTATCAACAAATGATTGGAATGTATAAATCAAATATACAAATCTGTAACAATGCCGAAAATCGTGTAAGTTACACTTTATAACTCAGGAACGGTTGGACCGATTTTAATGAATTTTGATTATTTGGATTCGTTTTAGCCCGGAGTACTAGAATAAACAATAACAACTCGAAAACAATCAAAGTGGAAGAGCTGAGTTTTAACTCTAAGGGATCAGTGAAACTATTCAATTCAATTCAAAAAAAATATTTCATCATAGGTTGAGCTCAATTAATGAAAGTCAAAATATTACAAGAAATAAGTCTAAATTATTACAATTTGATTATTATGCAATACGATACCTTTAAAATTGGTTAATGATTTAAAAATCAAAACCAAGCCCACGGTAGGTATTGGAGGGATTGAAATGCTTTCACAGGAAAAGTTTTTTAATCTGTCGAGTATTTACTAAAGATAGCTTAGATCTAAAGATCTGATATACCGGACGGTAATTTTTACACGGTAAAAAAAAATGCGAAACGTCAGCCGGGAAAGCTTGTTAATAGAAATTTTATTCGGAAGGAAAAATCGTAAGGTAACTTTGACCACTACAATATTCGAGCCCAGCTGTGGGATTATAAAGATGACCTAATAATGGCCCACTGTTGACCACCGGTCCTCATTACTGAAAAGGTATTGGAGCTTGTAAGCTCTGCAAAAAATCGATATTTTTATTGGAAGAAAAAATATTTTTATTAGAAATATCTATGCCACTCGAGGGCGTCCGATAAGGCTTATCGACTGTTATGTGATGATAACAATTAAGCGATGGCGTTCTGAGCACCATTTCCCGAGCACTCCCGCTTTTGCTTAACATCACCAATCACTTACGATCATCTCAAGCCGCCGGGCTATGAGCGCTTCGCAAAGGTAACGAAAAGGTAAACTTTAAAATCATAATTTCGCAACCGCAAGTGGAGACTGCCAGCGGTCTCAGGTTCAATAAAAAACACACTTGCACCTTGACCTTGCATTAAACGAACGGTTTCCAAGACACTTCTCAGTAATATGACAGCGTGTAGCTTATAAAAATGTGAATAAATTACTTCGTTTGTGTAAACAGGGGCGGATCCAGCCTTCGCTCCAGGAGAGAGGGGGCCGAGAAGAGGTTTGGAGGAGCGAGATAAGATACTGAGCATGGGTCTCTTCTCGTACTGAGGAGACCTGGAGCATACTTCACCACACTGCTCCAGTGTGGATTGGTGGAGAGTTTGGTGGCCAACCTAAGGGTCGGAAGCTGGGTATTTTAGTATATGTAAACGATCGACTAGTCCACCTGCAGTGATTGTGCAATGTTGGCAAGCACAGACAGACATTCTGTAGCTAATCTCGAATAAAACAGTCACGTTTTTAGTTGGTATTGGATAAGGACAGAAATATATAGTATATAGCCTTACTCGTATTTGTATACCTCATTGTAGGCGCAATACTGGAAAAGTAACCATTTGAATTACAATTTTTTTACTGTAGGTAATTTAAACTTTTAGGTTTTACTATTTCCAATTACAAAATTTGTTTTTTAATTTAAGATTTTATGTTACCATTTCGTATTTCAAAATTTGTTTTTTTTCTTTTTGTGTACGTATTTTTAGATTTTCTTCAATACATATAATAAATTTGTAACTGGCTGTCTGTGCATGGAAGATATTTTGGAAAAACTATTACTGGGTTTTCATATAGAACCAAATAAAATGGTTTTTAGTATTTTTGTCTGTTTGTCTGTTTATCTGTTTCTCTGTACCTTTGTGCACGCTAATCTCATAAACGGCTCATACAATTTGAATGAGCTTTTCACTAATTAGCGAGCCATTAACGAGTTGTAGTCAGTCTCTTGCGCCTGCACTTAAACCAGGGCCCTATTTTATAAAGCTGTCAATATGTAAGAACCTGACAAATTTGCCAATATGTGACAAATATGTCCAATATCGACTGCTGCTGACACAACTGAAACTCGTGACAAATGCGTCCGTTGTTGACATATTTGTTGACCAGCTTAATGTTCGAATTAAGGTTCAGTTCTTTACAAGCTCGGATGTTCCTATGATGAAATAAATATTTTGATTTGTGGATTCTTTTAATTTTTTAGTATTTCTCCAATCAGTCTCAGTTACTAGTGGATGGGACCAATCCACAGTTTGAATTGTCGAGGCCAGCCACCATTAGATTGTCGGAAGTTTTTAAAGCACCAGTCTACCAACGGTTTCCGACAAGCTTTCTTATCATAACAATCGGGAACGTAGTGCGTACCTTTTATACGGAAATGTTCGTGATAAATTGTCATTAGCGTAGGAACGGTATTTGTGTTCGTTTGTTACGCAACCGTTCCAATCCGCACTGGGGCAGCGTGGTGGAGTATGCTCTAAGTTTTCCCAGTTATAAAATACCAGTTCAGTAGTGAGGATAAGTTTAAAACTCTACATATATAAAACATAGTCGAAAGTCGTGTTAGTTACAGTTTTTATAATTGCAGAACGCCTGGACCGATTTTGATGATTGATGACCGACTTGAATGATGAATGGAACGGAACGGAACACATTGCCCCAACCGCTTAGCTTTTTTGATTCGTCCCAGGTCCGAATAACAGAGTTACTATTAAAATATTTGTAAACAATTAAAGTGGAACCCTGATTTGGAACACTGAGGGTTCAGAGAAAATATTGGAGAGATCGAAATGCTTTACTAGGAAAGATTTTTAATGTGTTCAGTATTTACTAAAGATAGCTTTACCCGGATCAGCAAGTACAAGTATATTATAAAGCTGAAGAGTTTGTTTTTTTCAACGCGCTAATGTCAGGTACTAGTAGTACAAATATTTTAGTGCTGGATAGTCCAATTATAGAGGAATGCTATAGGATATATAAAATCAAGACTTTGACCGACTCAGGAACCGAACCACCTGAGACGCCTTGCTCGGCAGTCGTGTTTGCGACCATTCGACCAAAGAGGTAGGCGCTCTTAAGTGGTTTAAAACTAGCTTTGTACGTTTTTCCGTCAAGTAAATATGGGTGAAACCGCGGGGCACATCTAGTTTGTTATAGTACGCAAACATCTAAAGCTTGAATAATATAAAAAGTGGGAATCGAGAATGTCTGCACACGAAAGATATTTCTAAAAAAATATTATTGGGGTTCTGAACAAAGAATATTTTTTTGAAATTTTGTCTGTCTGTCTGTTTTATGGGCGCCCTATTCTCAGAAATGACTGATCTGATTTTAATGCGTTAGTTTTCTGTGCTGTGTTGGGCTAAACTTGGATTGACATTTAGGGGATTTATTGAAATCAGTGTACAAATAAAAAAGATATGACAATTTAAAGAATTCCGACTGTACAAAATCCGCGCGAACGGAGTCACGGGCACAGCTAGTCTATACTCTATACTATAATATTATAAATTTGAATGTTTGTGAAGATGTTTGGATGTTTGGGGTTCCTTCACGCGCTAACTTATGAATGAATTATGATGAAACTTGGCACACAGATAGACCACATCCAGGAAATGAACATATGAGGATAGATTTTATCCCGATCATAAGTTCCCCTGGGATAATTTGCACATTTATGTTTGTAACTCAATCAGTGGTCAAAGGTTACAGTATTTCGGAATTTCGGAATGTAGAATCATTATTCCACGGGCGGAGCCGCCAGCAGAAACCAGTAGATAAAATAACTTATACGACTCACAAGGACTAATTCAATTTCAATTTGGGTTCTACCACGTCCAGTCACGCACGATTGACTGAGACCTTGGCGACGGATCCTGGCTCGAGATGTGACTTGCACAACAGCTATTTCTGACACCATTTACATTGAATTACATTGGTACAGCAATTTGGAGCAAAAACTAGAGCAATACCTAATGTTTTGTAAGACAAAACATAGGCTTGTCTGGAGGGAAATTGAACGCATTTTTATTTAGTTGCATTAAATACATATCAATGTATTCGTCGAGATTATTTTAAGGTTTAACGTTTGAGATGAAGAAAGATCTCAATATCTCTAACTAACTTTATCTCGAAATTCACTCACTGAGTACATACGACGTATATGTGAACTATTTACTGTCCCCGGGTTCCCATGCGGAATAATAATTTTATAACCCGAAATTCCGAGATACCGTAACGTTTAACCACTGATTTAGTTACAAACTTATAAATGTCAAAATCATTCCATCGCAACTTAAAATCGGGATAAAATCTGTTCCATGTTCATTTCCTGGAAGTGGTCTATCTGTATGCTACGTTTCATCATAATCCGTTCAACGGTAAGCGCGGGAAAGAAACCCAAACATCTAAACATATTCACAAACTTTTACATTTATTATACAGTAGCTGTGCCCGCGACTTTGTCCGCGTTTGGATTTAATATAATTCTTATAAGTTTTTATCTTTCAATTTTTTTTAACTTCCCGCTAAAAATTTTTTTGTTTTTAATAAATGTATCCTATGTTACTTCTAATACCTCCAAAAGTATTCCAAGTACAAAGTTTCTTAATGATCGGTCAAGCAGTTTTCGCGTGAAAGCGTAACAAACTTACATTCGCATTTATAATATTAGTAGGATTAGTAAGAATCTATTAGAATTACGAGTATACTATTAGAAACTTTGTTTATTCATATGCTAGATGCAAACAGGGACATTTTTACAAAACTCTTTGAAATAAGTTATCTATGTATATAAAAATAAATGTTTGTCTGTATGTCCTTTATAGAATTGTCAACTATGCATTTTATCATGTGATGATCTTTAACATAGTTGTTGTGCATGAGCCCACGAAGGTTTCTGAGTTGGTGCGACCAATTTTAAACAGATGGCGCCACTGTCATTCCAATGAATTAATGAGTGACATGCATACGCACATAACAAATATAATATATATTACATTTAAACGCGGACGAAGTCACACACAGCTAGTTTGTTTTAATAAAAATGTACAGGTTAGGTTACAAAGATGTACCTACATTTCAGGAAGGAGTTTACGACGCTGATGTTCACATTGAACTTTTGGACAGTGCCATAGCCGAAGGAGGAAGGAATTGTATTGTGCTCTGTGATGCCCTATTGCCACCGCTGAAAATGGGTTAATTTTATTTGACTATCAGTAATTTATTGTGATGATACAGAGGCCTAGTTAATGGTCTCCCAGGTCCTGTTCCTAGCAGGGGCAGATATTTTTGTGATAGATAAAACATTATTCTTGGATTATGGGTATGTTCCCAGTTCCCAGTATTGTTCCCAGATGATCCCACGACGCAGGTAGTCCTGGGTGGTGAACATGTACCTGCATTTATTTAATAATAGCTCTCGTAGATGTGAAACTGCATATACTACTTTGGAGTGTTGGTGAACCTTTATGTACATTAGACTAAGTTAGGTTAGTCAGCAAATGGGTTCAAAATATGGAACTTAATTGTCATCTATCATTTTAGAATCGGGAAGATTCATTCCCAACCAAAAAGGTAGAATGGAACGCACCTACATATCTGATACCTCTACAATTGGAACGGAGGGGCAGTGCGTGGCTATGTATCGAATCAAGAATAAGTTAATAGAAATAAAAAATGTGGCCGATGTAAGTTTGGCTAATTAACTTTGCTAACGTATTTCACGCACTATTATTTATTTATTTTGGCCAGGCGGCTTGCGTCGATCTGATGTGATCGAGTGAGTTAGGGCCCGTCAGACAGGCGGTGCCGTCGCCGAGAGCAGGGCATTTATCGCGTTTAATAACAGTTTGTGAACATTGAAATAATCATTCCAGGCATGACGCATCATAGACATACCTGAAGCATGTAATCCTAGGTACAATTTTGCTACCAATACTCTCATCTTTCATAAATGACATTTAATTCGGACCTTTCATACTCCCAACACAATGTAGTAATAAACACGGTTCCGTGCTAAAGCTGATACGCAGGCGCCCTAGATGCTGAATAAATATATTCTCTGCATACGGAGCATTATATACCATTTCTGAAAATATTTATATGCCTTATTCTTTTTACGGTTCCAAAAAAAATTGGGCACTGATAAGTTTCACCATGTCCACCCGTTCGTCCGTCCGCTCTCTAGTGCAGAGACCATTAGAGTTAGAAAGCTGTATGTTATGTACTGTATTTACATATTTAGCACGGAAAGAAGGTAGGAAAATAATATCCTGATTTTTTTTTATGGTAC
>DWKC01000207.1:0-14670 GCA_018249195.1 Racta chiria
GGGTAGAGTGTATGCTTGAAAGTGGCAAAAAAAATCCACGAGCTTCAGCCCGCTGCTTTGCTCTGGAGGTGTCTAGATAAAAGGTAGCATTTATATTTATCATTCCAGACTTTAATCTATCTATGTGCCAAATTTCATTCAGATCATGATGACACTACGTATATTTCATTACAGATTATTGTCAGAAAAGAAACAAATAGAAAACCAAACAGCTCAGATAAGGAAAAATCTTGAAGCAAAGGTTAAAGAACTGGAAGATGAATTGGAAATCGCTAGAAGACAGGTCGCAGCAACGCTATCCGGTGCTGAAGTTAAAAAGGAGAAAATAGATGATAGGATCGTAGAACTGGAGCAGAAAATACGGCGAGAAAAAGAAGATGAAAAGGTTTGTTGTTTCACCGTTATACTTAAACTGATTACTTTCTAAAACATCAACTTAAGAAAAATTGTGCAGCTTGAAGCTATCACTCGCGCGTCTAACATAAAATATGCGTTTTTTTTGTAATTTAGACATATAGTTTAGATTTATTAGACCGCAAAGATAATCATCTTCCAAATACAAACAAAACATCGTAAATAAGGGTGATTAAAGCACTCGCCGAGCCAATCGGTTTTTGTTCGCAAACTCGTTGTTTAAGTATATTAGACCAATTAGACCGTATAAGTATGTCGTGTGTATCACCAAAATCGCTAACCGTGATAAATTTGATTGATAAAATCTCTTACACGCTTAAACGCTCCTGGCTAATGTTGACAAATCATGACATGATAAATATGATCATGATTCGTTCGAGGTATCTTTTCCTCTTATTAGATTGAATATTTTTATACTTGGTAATATTTCATCCGTAGATTACTATTTTGCGTTAGTTACGTCTTCTTCATGACGTCTTTTTTGCTACAAGCTAGGATACTTATAGTAAACGAATATCGAATTTAATGATTGGAAATGTAATGTATCACGATTGATAATAGTTGATATTTTATTTACAGCTGCCTGCAGATCTAGCAATATCTAGTAAAATACGTACCCTAGTGCAGACCGAACAAGAACTCAAAAACAGAATATCTGAGCTGGAGAGGCGAGAGACTGCCTATTTAGAAATGCTGACACAGGCTGATGATATGTGGGCGGAAATGGAGGGAGGGTATAAGAAGAAGATAGAAGAATCTCAAGCCACAGAGACACAGTTGAAGGGGAAGGTAAGAATTTAGTACAATTTAACCTACAAAATTTCATCTGGCGCGTATGAATAGGTTCTATAGAAACATTCGTAATTACGTGTATGTATTTGAATTACTATAAAAATGGCAAGTGGTATCTAACTTACCAATAAACTTATTGTTTTAATTATTAGTTCGTTAATATGTACGAAGAACGTGTAAGTAATTAAAAATCTCTGAAAGATTGGTAGACTTATGTGTGACTAGATTTTAATTCCGTCACATTGTGTAAGTACAAAATGATTACCTGGTCTATGTATTTAAGAATGAAACAATAATTCTGTTGTTACAAATTTACTAAGTTGTTAACTCTTGGACTGTTTTGAGTTGTTTACTATTTGAACTGCAGAATCATGATATCTTAAAAAAATAATAACTTCGAAAAATATCGTTTACAGATGAAAAAACTGGAGTCGGAACGCGATCAGTGGAAAAAATGCATCGAGCCACTAAAGAAGAAGTTGAGAGAAATAGAAGAATCAGAGTCCGGTATGCGGATTGCGCTGGAGAAGGCCGAGCGTGACACCAAGACGCTGAAGGCGCAGAACTCCAACCTAGCCTCGATGTACGGCAAGGCCGATGCTGATGCTAAGAAGTCGGAGGGAGCGCTTAGAACGCTTGAGGCTAAGTTTAGAGTGAGTATTCTAGAGACATATCTAGAGAGATTAGTTATATACATGCTTGTACATATGTAAGGACAGTGTACTGATATTTGGACTATTGGGCTCTGAGAATCGAGAAGACCAGTGTTATACAGTTCGAAGCCACTAAGAAAACTAACGATAGGTAGTCAAACCATGGAAGCGTGCTAAAACTTAACGACATCTCGTTAGTAACTTCTGTATTAGCTTGCGTACTCGAGCTAATCGAAGATTTTCCGCAAGACGAGATTCGAAACTTAAAATCATTAAAAATCGAATATGATTCTAGTGGGAGCTATGTAAAAATTGGAGCGCTCATAGCCCAGCTACTTGCGATGCTAAGTGAGCTAAGTTACTGGGCGAGTCAAACAACGGATTGGACGGAGGACGAATGACAAAATTTCTTTTAACTTTCTGTTAGTTGATGTTAATTAGTGTAATTAAAGGTAGTGTAGTTCATGTTAATTAGGAAATTATTGTCTTCAGCAACTATAATAATAAATATAACTATAAACATCCTAAATTTGGTTTGGCCTCTCCGCCAGTCCGTACGTATAATTAACGGATTGAAGTCAAAGTTGTATTAACATCGTACTCTCTTCTTGATTTACAGAAAGAAATAGAAGACCTCCGTAAAATGAACAAGCAGTTGGACGAAGATCTGAAGACTCATCGAGAAGTATCGAGGAAGACTGAGGTTAGCTTCATGGGAGACCTGGAGGTCATCAGGAAGGAGTTGACCCGCGCCTGCAAGAACAATCAGGAGTTGGAGGTCAATAATAGCGAACTCAAGGAGGAGGTATGTACACTCTTTCATTTTTAATCAAACTATGAACTTCTCTGACGAAAATTATTTCGTTGTTAAACATTATTCTATACAGAATCGCGTTTTAAACTTTAATTATCTTGCAAGGGTGTTTACTACCTAAAAGCTTTTGTATGAAACCAACACTGGAATTCAAAAATAAACACTTTCAAGTACATAGTGTACATTAGATTATGGGATTATATATGGGAATGCGATTTTTTTTAAATACATAAATAATTTATCTTGGTTATTAATTATCACAAAAAAAAATACTTTTAAAGGCATGCGATTACAATAGACTGTTTGGGTTTTTTATTGAGTGTGTAGAAAATTAGATGCTTATATGTGTGAGTATATGAGTAAGCGACTTTAAGCTAGTTTGAGCCTACACAATGCATGATAAATAATGCTTTTAGGTTATGAACACAAGGAGTTATTTTAAAACGACAATCGTTGTAGCGAGACCGCATTATTGCAACACTTACAAAATCAGTTTCATATAGTTATTAAACGTTTAACATACCCCATGTTACGGGCATTCTAACCTAATCGTTTAGAACCAAAATATTATTGACCTTGTGTCGCTGATTCTTAATACGCGTTCTGAGGTGGGAATGTCGTATTATTTATGTGAAACATGTCGCGGTCTCGCTACAGTCAATTATCGTAGATGTTGATATAAAATATCTAGTGTTGGCTGAAAAATATGGGCAGCTAGTTGTGTAAGCTAAAGCTAAAATATTGCATGTACAGCATGTTCAAATTATGTAGAACCAGTACCAAATGTTGATACCAGATCCCTATGAGAATTTATTTCGATATAACGAAATACTTCGCGAGTCATATGCTTATTATAATAGAACTACTTCTACAAAATTTTACCCCTTTCGAAGATGAATTTTTAATTCTAAAAACCCTACTTGTATTAAGAATACAAAGTGTCATATGTTCAGATCCTCTGATCTAGGCTGTACGTTGTGGAACTTATAAAGTACTATTGATTTATTGACTGCTAAGAAATTTTATATCAACACGTGTGCACCGCTTTACTCACTTGCATGCTGCATGTTTCACGATTCACTCGGTACCACGGTGTGCATGGTCTGAAGAAACAGTTGGCGTGTAAATATCGCATGGCGCGTCCTCGCGTTTCTAAGAAGACGTGTGTTCTCAGGTGGAATCTCTCGAAAAGCAGCTAGCTTTGACACAGAAGGCCTTAGCCCAGTGTAAGCGGAAATGCGAAGAGAAGCTCAAGACGATCAGTCATGAGCTATCGATCAAAACGGAGGAACTAGAGGAGTTACGAAGTGAAACCATGAGGCAATCGTTCCACGCGTCCCGGATAGACCTGAAGCCGGATAGAACGGAATACGTAGACGAGGGTTACTCTATTTATACTGCGGTACCAAAGAAGACTGATTACAGCAGAATGCATCACAGCCTGAGCTACATTACATCCGAAACTCGCTGCTCCTGTCCATCGATGAGGAACCAACTTGTGAGCCAACTGATCGACGATCTATTCGATAGGATTCACAATACGGTCGACGAAGATCTGACAAGACTGTGCAAGGAAATAATGCCCGTGAAAGGCGAAGTGACCACCGAAACCAAATCCAAAATCACAAACTATCTCTTGATGGCGATATCTAAAGAACTCATTAGATCTATAGGAGACGCCGACGCTAAGACTGACACTGAGGTGAGTATTTCTAACTTAATCTAAATATCATTTGTGACTAAAATTGAAGTCATAACAGCATTAGATATAGAAGTCACTAATTTGGACTAATGATATCATTTAACGATGGTTATGGATGACATTAAGTACGATGGTGAGAATGATGACTTGTTTTAAGTTCCATTTATAATTTCAGACTAGCAAAGGCCATATTTGCAACAAAAACTGTATCTAAAAGTAAATTATTGTAAAGGTGAAGTTGCTTATACGAATATGAATGGAATTTAAATAAAACATAAAATACTGGTAAAATGTCATTGCGAATTTGTTTCCCTAAGCAAATAAATCATATTTCCTAATTACCTGAATAATTAAGTATACATTTGTTAAACTGAATAATTAGGATACAAATAGGATAGAATAAAGCGGATTATCTCCAGTCTTTGTAATCCACTCAAAATTTTATAATAATAACTAGTTAGAAATGGCACAACCAAAAAGATTTTACAGACCTACAATGTCTTGAATCCGTACAAAGTTTTTTGTTTATTGCAAATCTTTTCCGAATTGTATATAGTGGCGGCGCGAGAGCTGAACTGAATGCGACAGAATATATTTCTCGAGGCCCTTTAAACGATAGAAAAGTAACAAAAAACTATTTTTATTCATAAACCAAAGTTATTCTATATTTCTTTGGCAAATTTAACAGTAATAAAAAAAAAATTACGAGTCAACTATAATAAAAAATATGGAGACGCGTAATTTTAACTTTTTAAATATTAATTTTAACTAAAAATTAAGTGTTCAGTGTTCAATTACGCTCAGTCCAGGGGAGTCATGGCCCCATGACACCTCCCTTTGGATCCCAACATGCGCGCGAGGCCGCAGGTACCGCGAGGCCGTGGGCAGTATGGGCTACAGCCTTGCGCCGCCACTGATTGTCCACCTCATGAATATGCACACATTAAGTTCTATTATTCATGTACACCATCTTACCTATTCATTTATTTAGCACTTCTTACACTGCCTAAGATGAAGACAACTTTGCCTAAAACAGAAAATATTTTTTGTTACATCGTCTATACATTTTAGGCAATATAAATCATAATATGGAAAGTTGAAGTTCAAAACTTCTATTATTACTTGATGTAGTGACTATTGAGGACCGCGTTTCAGGAGTGGCAACGTGCGATATCCTCCATGGCGTATTCGTACGGGGACGGTCGGGGGGAGTGGTCGCGGCTGGCGGGCGGGGAGGCGGGTAATGCGGGTGTGCTGCAAGGCGCGTCCAGACTCGCATCGGTCAGTTGCGCGTGCGCCGCCGCCCGTCTGTGCGCTGCCTTACCCGAAATGGCTGACAGCGTTAAGAGCTGTCAGGAGGTTGGTTGTTTTTTTAATATTTTTAAAAGGTATAACTAATATTATTTTTCCTCTTATGTTGCATTCTCGCCGTCACGGGTTGCATGGACATTCATAAATGAACCGCAGAGTACATAGATCTGTTACATATGTATCCGTCAACGAGTGTATTCTATCTAACCATTTTTACCGGAGTAAATGAGTTATATACTGAAAGTTGGGCACACATGAGAATCAAGCATATTGTGTTTGGGTTTTTTAATTCAAAACTGTAACGCAATATAGCTTATGGCTTTTGAAATTATTGGTCCTTCGAGCCAGTAAAATATAAGTATTAAGTAAAGAGTAATGATGCGTTAAACATTTTTTTTATTTCAATTTGTTTCAGGAAGTGCTGGATCACGGCGATGTTAAAATTATGGAAGAACAATTAGCGAATGCTATCGAGAGTATTGTTGTAAGTGCCTGTTTGTTTGATTGATTCCTTGTTTAGAATGACAACTTTGTGTTGAAGTACAGTCAAATATACCTTTAATTGCATGTATACCTTCGTAACCTATGATTGAAAAGTCCCATCTCTGTCGAATTTCAGTTTAGGCGAAAATAATTTTAACTGGTATTTATAATAGTTTTATCACGGCTGTATCTACAGGACAATATATCTTAATATTCCAAAGTTTTAACCATCGAGTAATTTCGGAATGACATTGGTTACTATAGAATCTAACGACTTTGAACATGAAAGACTTGACGTCATACCTTCGTCTGTTGTCAATGATGAATGAGACGCTTTATACATTAGTGAGTCACTGGTTATAAAGTATTTTATATCATATTTTGTTTCAGAATTGTCCATCTTGCGCGTTGGGTACAAATGCGATAGTTTGGAGCACGGACGTCTAGAGCCGCCAATCGTGTAGTTTTTGTGTAAGTATATAAACATAATTAAATTTGAGACATCATTTTGAACCATATCTCGTGAATATACTTAGTTCAAGAATTACCAACACGCTTTTAACAGATGAAGTGAACAGAAACAGACAATCTATACAGCCTAAAATAGTGAGTGTCGGTTGGATTACTAACTCTACCTACTTCGACTACTAAACGGATTACCAAATCCAACCTACTACAAAACTTACTAAAGTTTCACACTAAATGTCGCTGAGCAAATTATTTACGGGTTATTACGGGTATAGAATTAAATTTTATTAGTGTTCATTGTTCCTGATTGTTTATTTATTTCAAGTTTGTATGCGGTAATGTATAACAAACTTTCTTGGCCTCGAACACAGGCGTAGAGTTGCCAGCCTCTCTGTACTCTACAGGATACACTTTGGAGAGTGATGATTCGTCGTGTTCCGGCTGAGGGGTTGAGAGTCAGATCTCCTCTTTTTCTTCCCGTCCTTCAGTCCTCCTCCTTCCCATTCTTCTTGTGTCCCCCATCCTGAAGCGGTATGTTGTGTTGTGTCTGGGGTCAGTTAGTGACGCGATTGATTCCGGTTGTTTCAGCAATGTACTGCTTCCCTTCTTTCTTTGTCTTCCCCGCGCGTGCGGTTCTGTTACTTCCTTCCTGGCAGGCAACGCGTTAGTGACAACCTCGTCGGGAGTTGCTAATGTCTATGGACGGTGATGATTAACATAAAAAAAAGTGTGCACAGGAATTACATGTATTAATTCCCAAATACACTTTCCACCAACGAACGAGCCGACGCACGGTTATACGCTTGTACGTAATAAGCGGTTCCCTTCGCCTTTATCATCCATATCGCGAAGGTCTGGGATAAGTTGCCCGCGTCGGTGTTCCCGTTCGTTTATAATGTAAATGTCTTCAAGTTCGTTTATAATCTAATGTAGTCTAGCGTGAATAGACTTTTACTAAGTTAGTACTATCGTAAGACTACGTCGCCACTACAATTACCATTAGTCGAGATCGTATTCAAGCGCTAACTTATTTAATAAAGATAAAAAAGTATTAGATAATGTATTTATTGAGTTATAATAATTTTATAATGTAATTGTTCCAGGTGTTAACCTCCACCGACCTCACTCTGGTGCCTTCATTAATTTAGCCAGTTATAAGCGACCTGTATATAATTTGTATTATACTAAGTATAGGTATAATCGTAAATAATATCTACGTAATAAATACTAAGCATAAGCGAACCATATCGAACAAAATCGTACCTTCATTTCGACTAAGTTTGACGAATTAATTTCTTTAACGAGATTTTATCATTTTATTTATCATTTCCGTGCCAATTATGTTTCGAATAGTCTTTGTAAATAGTTTTTTTGTTTAAATTTTGAATGTAATGTCCTTGTACTAAAGAAAAAACTCACAAATTGATGTTTGTATTTTATAATTATATTGAAACGAACATATTATTGTTTTAATAACGAAAATGATTATCATTGGTGAATTAAATGATTATATAAAACTAAATTTTTTGTTTTGATTTTTACATTTACGCCGCCCATCTCAGTGATTTGGCTTAGTACCCTGGCTACCTTTAAGTGCATCCCTTGTCGTCATCACATAATAACTGTATAACAAATAATTACTGTATTTATTTTGCTATAATACTTACACATACTCCATTGAGGATTGCGTTAACATGTAGCAAATTTAATCGTGACGTTTAACCGTATCATTGGAAAAAAATCAAATTAGTGTATTTCAATAATTATCTCATCCAATTTGTGTTAATCGAATTATTAATAATAAAATTAGTTGCTGAATATTTTTATTACTCTATTCATTACAATAAAAGTAATCATCTATATATATAAAAATGAACGTTGGTCCGTATGTCCTCTATAGAATCTGAAACTATGCATTTGATCATGTGATGATCTTTAGCAAAGTTGTTGTGCATGAGACCACGAAAGTTTCCAATGAATCAGTGACATACACACCCACACAAGAAATATGTATTATAAAGATTAAATTCAAACGCGGACGAAGTCGCGGGTACAGCTAGTTAATAATAAAAATAGTGTACTTTGTAATTCTATTACCGTTTTTAGAGGTCTTTCGATTACCCCGGGTTTAATCATAAATATCAAATAGATAGGAAAAAGAAAAATATAACTGACATAATTCTTCTGACTGCTTTTAAAAGTGACATAAAAACTTAACAATTACAAAAATTTTAAACATCCAAAATCTATAGTAGAATATATCAATAAAATTATGACTAGATTAAGGTAATCGTGCTCAAATATTAATTCAATTGTTATTATTAACATTATTTGTTCAGTAAACAACTTTCGCGGCAATCACGCGCCAACACGTGGGCGGCCCCTTTGAGACATTATACCTTATACACAAAGTGCATACCAACATCGCTTGCTCAATTTGATACATCTAGAGATTTTCCCCGCCGTGTGTAGAGCTCTATTTCTGAACAAATTGTATAGATTACTATTCTAGAAGCCATTCTCAATAAAATAAAAATGAAGAAAATGATTTACATCAATTTTTATATCTATAGGTTTTGAGAAATAACTTATACATTTTGTTTGTAACATGTAATTCTGTCCAACAGGTAACAAACTTGTGCTGCAGAAGTGCTGCAAAAGCGGTCAAGCCAGAAAACCTCTCAGAAAAGAAAAAGAAACATAATTGTCTAAAGGGACATTAGAGATATTTTAACAAATGTCCGTTACGAAATTTGAAAACACTGAAAAAGAGTTGGTATTCCAGGAGGGTATCAACTCTGAAAAAGTATCAACGCAATCATCTCGATGCTCTTGTTTAAATTGTGACTCTAAAGACTGTTTCGAGAAAAGAAACAAAGCGATCAAAGACTGCTGTCAATGTAGCATCTGCAAAGAACTTAGAAAAAAACAATCATTAATCTGCAATGAGAAGAGTTATAACAAAAAAGATCTAGAGATTGCAACAAAAAAGATCATTAAAGAAGTAGTTACAAGAGAAACTATTGAAAGTTTAAAAAGAGTAACAGAAACCATGTATGAATTTGCAGCTAAAGAAAATTTTGGAATGATTCCGCAAAGACAGGCTACACTTAGCGATACGAAAATATCTTCGCCAGTAAAAAGTCCAATTAGCATCAAAATAGAATCTAGTAAGAAAATATCAATCGGTGATATAAATATTAATAGCAAAATAGGTGGCTGTAAACAAAATCCAATTGTAAAAGCTCTTAGCACGGATATACCAGAACCACAAAAAGACAATAGTGATATAAATAATACTGCTACAAAATTAAGCGCTCAAGTAATGAATGTTCCATATGAAGATATACACGAAACCGTCCCGTCATCACAAGATATAACCGAGGGTAATCCCTTAACGAAGTTCAATATATTTAAAAGAATAAAGGAAATTTATGAGGCTTGTAGCTGCAAAGTCTGCAAGTGTATCACTAGTAAGCCGAGAGAGATACGAGACGATTTTTGCGATTGTCAACCTTGCCAATGTCATGACTGTGTAAAGTTACGAATAGAAATCGAAGAAAAGATAAACCATAAACCTTATTTAAGATGCCCTCATTCAGGATGTCCTTGCATCCGATGCGACCGCAAAGACTGTCGAGGTATTGTAAAGAATATTTCCGAAACACAACCATGTGAATGTAGTCCCACTGACACTATTCCGTATTCACAAATTTTAACAAAACAGTGCAAATGTGAGCCTTGTCAATGTCTAAGCTGCAGATTATTGGGTTCCCGTACACAAAAAACCGTTAAACTAGGAGAGGTAGATGCATACATCGAAAGAGAAACATGTCAATGTTCACCTTGTGAATGCATTGAATGCAAACAGATGTACAGCAGAACAGATCCTACTATAATGTGCACGCATTCTGCTTACGCGAACAGGTACAACAATATTTGTCACTGTGATTATTGTACAGAAAGCTGCCAATTTGGTATGCCTGACATATGTACTTGCGATAGTCATGATAAACCCTTAAGAAAATCAATTAACAAAAACTGTAGAGATTATGACATACACACAGTAATCGTAGATAACAACGGCCCTTTTATTCAACATAAGGCAAGTGATTCTCAAAAATATAGCACTGTGGCACTTGCATCTTTAAAAAACAACTATCCAAGTCACTCCTATAGTAGAAATACATGTAAATGTACAGATTGCGAGTGTTTAGTGTGTACTGCTAAAGATGATTCGTTGAAGAATTACAGAGATAAATTCAAGCATAATATGGCGCCACATAATGATATGAAACTTACGACGCCACGAGCCAACGCTTGTAAATGTACACCTTGTGAATGCGAAATTTGTTCTAAGAAAGGCGAAATAGAAAACAGTATAAATTTTGAGAGGAAATGCAGATGCAATATATGCGATTGTTTGAATTGTGATAATACTTCATTAGCTACTTCATCATTTCCAAATTCTTCCATACCTCGTCAGTCCAACAGTATTCATAGAAAACAATCTGCTAAACCTATTAGATGTATAGGTGTTAATAAAAATTGTAACTGCAACCTTTGCGAATGTAGCAACTGTACTAAACTATTCAGTTGTTCAAGTAGTGTAAAGTTTTATTCTGGAGAAAAAAAAGGCGAAAAAAAGACACGACGGTCAAGAAAAGTAATGCTTGTAACACCGTGTACTTCTGAATCACATTTAAAATCTCGAAATACATACGTGCAAAGTGTATCATCAACAAGTTTGAGTCCAAAAGAGTCTATTGAAAAGATGATTACACAAGATCTTATTACTTGTCATGCAGTTTCACACAACTACGCCCCATTGGGTAATTATTCGCATTCGAATAAAAAGGTTTATTGCCAACTTTATGAAGATAACGTTATCTCCGATGATGACGTTGATGGAGACTTGTTTTACAAATTAAATAATCCAGTGCTAGATGCGGCAAGTGCAAAATCAATAGAAAATACACCAATCCTAAATTATTCATGTAACTTGACTCAATCTCTTTTTAAAACATATGAAGTGATAGATCAAGCTCAAAAAGAACCAAGGGAACCAAGTAAACATTTTTTGAATATTATCCACGAACAACAGAATAAAATTACTTGTAATGATTCCGACGAATCATCGCCAGTTTATTCGACATGTTATGAAGACATGTTATATCCAAGAAGTAGTTCTAGAAATATAAAAATTACTTGTAAAAAGAGTAAAACCAATCTAAAAGACGTTTCAAGTTATTGTTTAAATAAAAAACAATATTTAAAAAACAAAACAAGGGATCAAGTTTGGGAAGATATTGATAACGTTGATCTTCCTCAAGAATTACAAAAATGTACGGATTTTTTCAGTCTTCCTTTCAATAAGGAGTATAGAAAGACTTCAGTAAATCACTCAGATATTTCTATAGATTACGAAAGAGCAGCAAGAGTACTTTATGAAGCAAAAGCTTTCTCAACAAAATTAATAAAAATGTTAGACAGTTTTGAAACAGCTAACAGTCAATTTAAAAGTGCATCACAAAAATTGCAAGTTGTTCATGACTCCCTTTTGAAAATGAATGAATGCGAACCCAATAAAACTTATAACATAAATTTTGCGCGAACATCTAAGTCCCTTTTCGAAAACAGTTCCGGAATTATATCGGACGTAAATTACGAAAGGAAGCAATCTACAGGTGAAAGTGCCAAAGATGAGAACGAGGCTGAAAGGGAATATGAACAATTTCCCAATAGACCTAAAGACGTACGTGACAAATTTCATTACCCTGAACAATCATACAAAAACGACATATTGGTTTCAAAACATCTTATCCAAACAATTGTAAATGCTGACGATATTTATGGAAACGGAAATAGTGAAATAAACAGAGAAATTAATGGTAAATTGATACAGAAATTAAATTCTCAAGCATTTGAAAACTTTATTAGTATCCAAATTTTGTCTACTATCAAACCTAACCAAGAAATGTTTCAGATTCCACTGATCTTGATTTAAGTCAAACAGACTTAAATAACAAAAATAAAAATAATAAATTCGAGAATATTACACAAAAACCTATAAATAAACGGAAATTGGATTCGGCACTTTCTAAAATTACAACCACGGATAAATCTGTAGCAACCAAAGACGTACAGGAAAGTCTGATTGGATTATTAAAGGTTGGGCTGTTTGTAATGACACAGTTTTGAGTCTATTTAAGTTATAAGCTAACCTAAGTTTGTTTCTTCTTTAGCCACAAGAAAAACAATCTTGGCAAATATTAAAGAAAAATTTGTATTTCAATTCCTGTCCTGATAATAAAAAAACAGTACTTCAATCTCAAGCACTAGAATTGGATATAAAAGAAGCGATTCAAGCAATATCGTCACAAGCCACAAATGGAAACTACGCTAAAGTTGTACCTAGACCAAACGAAGCTTTGGTAAGATCAAGTTAATTAAGTTAAAACAATACGATCGGGCACCTATACCATTGTGTGCATACTAGGTCAATTGTAGCAAGGATATTGACGAGTGCCTGACTGATGCTATGTCGGGGCTGAAATAACACCGTAAAACAAAAAAAAATACATTATAAAATTCACGGTATACCCACAAGTACCCGTTACAGTTTTAAAATGTTTAGTATCCACGAAGATGAAAGTTTAAAATCATAAAACTGCAAAATCCAACTTGCAACTGTGGAACTTAAATGAATAAAATAGTTATATCAAGCCAAGTGTGTATATCTTGCATGTGGAAATCTTAACATAATACCATATTCCCTTCTCTTCCGTTAAGCACTAGCAACTTGAGTGTATAAAAACGGGAGCCAATCGTCTTAACCAACTAGAAGTTTATTGTATTATTTTCACTAGAAATCAGTTTAACCAAAGCACTAAACCAAGTAAAGGCGGGGAGTGCCAAAGAAAACAATGATTATTAATTTCAAAATTTGCACTCGCGCGCGATGCCTCATAACTTCTGCTCTGCTAATAAATATTGGATGGTTTCAGGTGAATTTACAAAGTGCAGTAAAAGACCTTTTCAATATGCCATTATTACAAAATAACTCAACATTTAATTGTAAAGGTGAACGCGATGGACGCTTCTTTCCAAGAGTAAGGTTCCTATTTTGTTGTTCGCTCTAAACTTACAAAATATTTTTTTTATTAGGAGAGTATATCGTTTGATGATAAAGCGGTCATAGCCCGGTGAAGTCGCCAATGGGCCCAGCGGGTCCATCTTAAGTGATCGGCGACAGCGGATGTAGTCATGCAGTCTGAAAATGTTTACGTCTAGTGGCAAACATTTCTTGACCGCTTTCGAGATTAGTTGGTTCCGATTGTGATCGTCAGATGGCAGTCAATAGCCTTGTCTAGCTTCAGAAACTTTCGAGTGGCATAAGCAATTCCGACACTTGAGTTAGTTGCCAACCTCTCCAGTAATAAGAGTAATAAGCATGTTTTGGGCACTGGTTCTGTAAGTTTTTTCGTTACAGAATAAATTAGATTTGGAAGTCAAAAGCTTACTGAGAACTGCGTCTTCTCAAACTTATGATCAAATAATAGAAAAAGCAGACAAGGAAGTATATTTTAACACAAACTCTGAGGTAATCAAAAATACTTCGCCTTTTATTATAATTAAACATTTACTGCGGAAACTATAAAGTAACGCATAGCGAATTATATTGTTCATCGGTTTATTATTGTATCTTTTCGATTTCCGAATCAATAGATTAAGTAAATTGGATTCAGGAAATAAATTATAAAAGTTCAGTTTGTCTTTTATTTAGGGTCATTTCAATTGCGTTCCATAATGGCTCGTGATGCTAAAACTGATTAAACAAGTAGTATTAGATAGCTTATTAGTAGTAGATACCTTAAGCAGTGATAGCTTAATGGTTTGAACGTTGCTCTATTGAAAGGGAGGTCTTGGGTTCAAATCCTGCTGCGCGCACATCTAATTTTTAAATTATGTGCGTATCAGAAGTGGAGTATCACTTGCTACGGGGAAGGAAAACAGCGTGATAATACCTACGC
>DWKC01000208.1:0-14654 GCA_018249195.1 Racta chiria
TTTCATCCCCCTTGATAACAGAATAGAACTCCGTCTATACAATTTCCCCGCGAACGGAGTCGCGGGCACAGCTAGTATATATATATATCGTCATTATATCATACATATAATAAACGTGTAACTGATCGCTGTTAAAAAAAGAGATGCCAATTTAAATAATTCCGTCCGCACCGAAGCGAAACACGTCGATAATAATTATTAATAAAAAAAGTACTTTCATCATTCAAAAAATATGGTCATATATTAAATTATATTCTGTCACAATATATGAGGAAATCGACGCAGGATATCCACAGGAAAAGCGTATAAATAAAACATAGTGAGCTCTCCATCAAGAAGCCGACAATAAAAAGAAATAACACCTAAGAAAAAATCAGGAAAAAAACATGCCAAATGTAAGTAGTGTAAGTAACTTTTCCGAGTAGGAAAACTATGAACCCGAACAACTGTATAAGCTTTTGATCCTGAACATTCCTACTTAATAAATCTAATAAATATAAGTGACTATAACGTATCCCTCTATCGCGGATAACATGTAAGTTATTACTACTTACACGTTTCATATGACTAATTATTTAGTATTTAGTTTACCATACACTAACATTTATTCATACATTCTGTAAACATACACTATGATGTAGGCTTTATGCACAATTACATAAATATATACACTTCATGCAATGTAATAATTGAAGTATAATTAATAATCTAATTATATTTTTGTGAAGTGCGTCTCGCTAGCTACCACCATCTTGCTTGGTTCAGCTGTCAAACGACTCGTCATGTACCGGCTGTGGGCTTGAGAACCAGTTCTCGTCTTTTGCTCCCCGTCCATCAGTCATCCTCCTTCCCATTCTTCTTCTGTAACTCGTCCTGAAGCAGTATGTTGTTAGTGTATCAGTATCAGTATTGATTTCAGTTGCTTCGGCGATGTACTGCTTCCCGTCTTTCTTTGACTTCCCCGTGCGTGCGGTTCTGTTATTTCTAGGGAGGCAATGCGTTAGTGACACCCCGCCTGGTGTTGCTATATCCATGAGCGGTGGTGGTCACAACCATCCGGTGACCCGTCTGCTCGTTTGCCTTATAACCTAAAAAAAACGAAGCGGAAAGAATCATAGCGAGTTTCATACCTTGTATTGTAGTACATGTATACAAATGTTAATTTCAAATATACGCATGCGCGCAAATATCCTTATAATGATATTAGGACGTATACACTAACTATGTAGAAGAGGAATTAAAACTAACTAAGGATAATAAATTCAACACATTTCAAATTCAGATATTGATAGTTAAAAGTAAACGCACTAGTACCTTTATTCGAAAGAAGACAATCGTTTGTTTAATGGCTTTTTTATCTTTCACTAAAATAGAAAACTTGAAAATTGTATTCATCGCCTCAAACAATAAAATTGAATATTCCATTGTGTTATGTTTCCGTCACAACTTTGTATTCATAAACTATTTCGGAATTTGATTTGCATGACTCATGGCGGACTTTACTAAATTGTAGCAATACCTACATACAATAGATACATACATACAGTATTGTATTGTATTAAAGTATACAATAAATTGCATTCAATACTACTGCTAGATACCCCCACTTCGTTCCGACAAAGCAAGGGTCTTGGGTCTTAGCTGGGATTTTATAATTGACATATCAGTTTTATTCGTGAATCTAAATCGATTCGCAATAAAATAAACACGAAAATGTTAAAGTAAACCGTACTCACATTCGTTAAGTTGTTTAGTACATAAGTGATAACATACGCACAGAGACACCGACAATCAGGTAGAAAAATCATTATTAATTTTATTAAAAATCTAAAAGGTATTATTAGAAAGAAAGAAAGAAAGAAAGAAAGAAGGAAAGAAAGAAATCATTTATTTCGTCTCTTAACTACAACCAACAAATAAAATAACAAACAGCAATGACAAAGTAAAAGTACATAGTGACGAAAAAGGTTTCCACTCAGCATTATGTCGCGTCGAGGACGACACCCTGCTGGTTTTCAGTGGATACAATTTTTTCGCCGCGTTTGAAAAAGGTGAGAACATTTTAACAATAAAAGAAAGCCAAAAAACCATACAAAACAAAACGTCTCTACTATTAATTACCGTGGCCACTATAAAAAGTAGGTACAAATATATACATACAGCTTAAATAGAATATAAAGTATATTAATTACTAGAATTAAATCAGGTGAATTAACATCAGATAATTTAAAATAATTATTACAGTAATAATTTGAAGCATTCAGAGTTTGCGTCTTTTTGTGTCTTTTTACGATTGAATGTGGTCAAACTTCAGTGTAATTCGGAGGGCACGTAAAGCTTTTGGCTTTGGTTGTTATCGTTAGATAGCAATCACTAGGCCTTGGCATACAAACTTCTGATACTTGGGTTGGCCACTAACCCCTCCACCAATCCGCACTGGGGCTGTGTGGTGGAGTGTGCTCGATGTTGCCGCAGTATGAGGCGAGACCCATGCTCAGTAGTGGGCTATTAATGGGTTGAAGCCAAAGTATTACTATAATTATAGAATAACTATGTGAATGAATTCTGCTTCACCAAAAAGTATACTAAAATATTGTATTTAATTTGTATATTTTTATTGTATCAGTTTATTGATGTTATAATATGGTTAATGAATCCCTCTTAAAATATTACTTCAAAATAAATTTTACGTATTTCTAGTCTCAAATAGGTATGTCGTCAAAATCGTATAGGTTCCTTATAAGTAACTATTTGTCTACTTTTTTTGGTTACATACCAAAGGAGTGTGGCATAGAATAGACAGATTCAATAGTCAATAAACATTAGATAAATACATTGGCCACAGGCTCTGCCTTTGGAACTGCAATATTTATTTTAAAATTAAATTTATTTAAAATTTTAAAGGTTCTGTAATATTAGGATTTCCAAAAGTATACTCAGCAATTAATGGTATAAAAACAGTTAGTTACATAGTTAAGTACAGTAATTTTTTTGTGTTCTAAAGATACTGCACTATGGCAGATGGATGGACAGCAGATTTTATCTTGTTCAGTATAGACTTATCTATTTGCAGTTTAATTGAATTCAATTGAATCCATAAGGTAATACAAAAGTGAATTATTAACATGGCAGAGGTCTTCTATCCATATTGAGGTGCAAATAAACATGTATATACAGTCATGTCAAGAAAATTTAAAATGATATTATTCATCATTCATTCAAAAACATCCATTATTGTTTAATGAATTAGGTATTGGGATGTATATTACGT
Organism: Racta chiria; assembly: GCA_018249195.1. Classification (NCBI taxonomy): domain Eukaryota; kingdom Metazoa; phylum Arthropoda; class Insecta; order Lepidoptera; family Hesperiidae; genus Racta; species Racta chiria. The sequence goes on from DWKC01000208.1 coordinate 3,272, forward strand.
TAATTGATAAGATTGTTTTTCCCTTTGTTTAGTGTTTTATGATTACTCTCACAATAAATGGTTAACTCCCAAACTAAGAATCCATATAGCAGATGGTGTGTACAATGTGGTTGTAAAATTGTATGACATATTTATGTATTTATCTATATACCTATATATTGTATTTTTAGATTAATAAACATTATTATTATGTGTTGCATGTATTTTTATTTATTATTATGTATCGTTTATTTAGTATATGTAAGTAAGTACATGTGACAACAGTCTCTAAATCTATGACACTGCTTTTCGTTTCCATCTGTTTGGCCTACTGGTTAGCTGGTAGATAATGAGTTAAGCATTAAGCTCGCCAATTGTACCGCAATATTTCTTTGGTGGTCAATATAGTTTAAATAAATAAATAAAACACAATAACATCCAAGATCCGAGAACAAACATGAATTAACCTGTCACATAAAGTTGTACTTCCAACTACACTACAGGGCCTTTCATAATGTAACTAAGAGATAATTTAAGTTATAATAGTCTATAAATTGCTGTAAGCATTCGATTTATAAACATTAGCAACTGATTGTGATGTAAATGTCTATAAGGCAAAAATGAACATAGGCGCTTATCACCATGTGAAATCATAGTCATCCTTTATGTTATTGAATGTTATCAAAACCCAACTGATATTGCAGGGTTAGTGGATGAAAACTGAACTATATTTGATTCAAAAAGCTCATGGAAACCAGATGTTTGTCTATATAAACAATCTATTGTAGTCCAGCCGTGGTAATGATTAAATTGTGTAGTAATGTATTTTATGGCTTATAAACGGATGTATAAATGTATGAACTGAAACTTTATTTGTATAAATTATGTTTCTGAAATGTTCAACAGGTAAGAAAGTAACAATATTCAAGTTTATATTTATAACAACATAACCTCCAAATACCGGCGACTTAATACACTATACGAAGTAAAAGACTAATCAATTCTTACCTGATAAGGCGTATCACCATTCTTTTTATCCAGGAGCAACATGTTAACACTAAATATACAGTTTTCTATCGAATTCCACACGTAAAACACATCGTCCTTTAAAACACTCAAATTTCGTAATTTAGTACCAGCGTCTTCTTGCAAACTATCTCTAAGGTCTTTAAACATTTCGTGTCCAGCTAATTTCGTTTCATATAATCTGGAATCCATGGCAAAAGTTTGAAAACAAATTGTTTAGATTCAAAATTTGTTATCAATTGACAGCTAAATATGAGGTGAGGTGACTTAACTGTCAATGACAAATAATTGTCAATTTGAGTTTTGAGTTTGACATACAGTTCGCGCGCAATTGGCCTTTCAATACTAGTTCCGATAATGCAAACAAATCATGTAAACAATTACATGTTTGTAGAATTAGATTTTGTACAATTTTGACACTGACCGATTCAACGATTATCAAAATTCTCAGGTACTTCTAGTAGACTTACAAACTCCAAATTTTTAACGTAAACGTAACGATTCTTGTTCGATCAGACTATTAATTTTATTATTTAAGTATTACATATCATTTAAAAAAGGTAGTTCTACAAAACATTGGCGTGTCAGTCGACTACTCTTTGACCTTCTTTTCTTTTCTTCTTCCATTTTGACCAAACGTCATTCGAGTCAAATCAAGATCTCTTTTTAGTTAAATTTAACTTTAGGTTATAATAAAAATATGTTTAAAAATACAAACAAACAATTAATTTAATTAGAAAAATTAAATTCATCAAGTCATTTATTGTTTAGCTTATAAAGCAAGGTATACTTCCGACAATCCGAATTTAGAGTATTCCGGATTAAATACGGAACACTATTAGCGCCTGATTATCATATATACCCGACCTGCCAGGATGCCCTTGCTATAGTTTTACTGTAGGCGCTTCAACATCAGAAGCGCATCTTATCGGCAGAAGGGAAAACTATCACCGTTTATCGTCGTTTATCCGCGGTGCGTTGTGCGTGCATATTTTCTTATACTAGATAAATAGTTTCTTTCGTTAAAAGGAGCGAGATACTTTTAAAATAGTAAACCGCAACTGAAGTACCTACCACGAAAGTGTAATTTAGGTTATAAAATATATATATTTTATCTAAATGGTAGTAATGTAACCTTTAGAAGTAAAATATGTAAGCCAACTAGACTTACATCGCCTCCTATTTATGTACCTCCCCTACATGAATCCTAGTCACGATTTATTTTCGTGTATATATTAATAGTGATGGATAACTCTCGACACGTTGTTGAAAAGTAAATTTACAACCGTTTGTAGCGGAGTCCTTTTAACATAATTTTCACCATCCTATAGTTACACTAACATTACACACATTATAGTGTGCTTGCCACGAACTTGCCACAGACACATATATATATTTTTTGATATTTTATAAAACCGAATTTAAATATCACTTTACTTTAAGGTAGATACTTCACAGACGAATTTATTATAAGAATTTAATATTTAGTACATGCGGGGGGGGGGTACATGCCCCCTTAAAATAGTCAGACAGGTACTTGAAATACCCCTGCTACATAGTACATGAAAATATCCCTATCCTATTATCCTATTCAGACAATATCATTAGTTTGGAATTGTCCATCAGAGATTCCATACCCAATCGTGTAAGTAGCCCCCGAATGAAAACATAACGCGCTTGCGAACGAATTGTTCCCACAGTGAATGCTGTATTTCACTCAGTTTCCAAATGGTATCACGTAATTTCATCTCCCCGAACGCGGGCCTTGCTTTCTTATAAATAAACCAAGATATAGGCAACGATAAATTTCGTTTTCCCGAGATTCATGCGAACACTGCCTGTATAATTTAAACTTGTTAAAGGTAGCCAGGATTGGCCCGCGAATGAGCAAAACATCGTGCTCGTTAAGAGAATGCGTGTATCATACAAAGGTGCATGATTTAGATGCGTGTTCTGTCATCTCTTGTGGCGCGAAGAATCCGAGCATGTACGGTGAGTGGTGGCTTCAATTTTTTGACGTGAAATGTCTTTTATTTTGCGGCACAGCGACCTGGATTTGAGGCATACTTCAAGAATTAGATAGTACAAAAAGAAAAGGACAATTAGGATTTATGTTAAGTTACTGTTATAAAAAAAATACGTCTTCATTCGACTTTTAAGTGTTTATTTCATTTTTGTGTTTTGTACTTAAAGGTGAAAAGTTGATTATATCAGTAAGACTTCGCTGTTCATTAGTCTGTTCTTCTTATACACTCTTTACTCTTTGGGTACGAAACCCTCAAGGGAGTTTAGTTTTTGTATATAATTGCAGTAACATATTCAATAAAGAACACATTAATTTTTGCGCATTGATTGAGGCGCATTTCGATACAGCAGTCAACAGTAATGCAAATAGTAACAGAATCATTCATGGATGGTAATTATCGCAACCCATAAGTATTCCATAACTGAGCACGCGTGACCTCTCACCATGAGAGTTTACAGGCCGTTGTCTACCATGCTGGCCAAGACTTCAGAAAACTTTGAAAGCTTTACGAAGACTTTCAGTGCAAGTTTCCTCATCATGTTTTCTTCAGAGAAGCTATTGATAATTAGTTTCTAATACGCACTTTTACAAATAAACTCACCCGTTATAAAGACCAACGCTCAAATGCATGTTGTCAATTTAAGTAGTTATTCCATGTCAAGTTAGTAATACGATTACATTTTTAAAAATCTAGAATAAGTTAATGCTAGACTTCGATCCCACCTAATGGTAAGTGGCGGTGATGTCCTAGATGTTCGACGCACTAACTTAGTAAATTCAACTCAAATCACTCTTTTCTTGAAGACTCTCACATACGTAGGACACCGACGCAGGCAAATTGTTCCATTCCTTCATCCAAAATTATCGTTTATATAATAATTATTTAACTAGTTACATAATTATTGCCTACTATTTAATTGTATAATTAAAATAGTGTATTGAAGGGTACTTAAATAAAGTTTGTACGCATAGACAGCATTATTACCGTGTGCTAAATCATTGAAAAACGCCATACAAAGTCAGAGAGTAGGTCATTCCGCCACCTTTCTTCTAGAATCGACCACGAAATGGTGGTTGGATGGTTCAGTAGCGATGACAATCCATTTGTATGATAACATGATACGTTCAGTAATGGCTCCAGGCAAGGGAACTTCTAAGCGGTTGACATTTATAATATTTTGTATGTTTTTTTCGTATTAGATGTAAATTATATGTTTACTTATAATTTTTATGTGCCTACATTGGCGCGGGTGAATTTGTACATACGGATTTTTATCGGCAATGTATTAACAGCACGCATCTTCAAACCTAATCTTGGAGCTATCGCACTCGACTCGCATCCTCGCGTCAACCGAGATGGATGTCAAAACATCGTTGTCTGAATAAAATATAAGGCGCGGAGGTCTCGGTTCGCGATATAATGTTATTGATAAATTTCCTAGCGTCTCACGTGATATTACGGGGTGGCGAATGTGGCGATGGGGCACCCGCACCCCGCGAATCTATTATTATGCCGGGCAGGTTGTGATGTAGGGCTGGCTCTGTACTCATACTGCCGCCATTTCTGGCTCACTACATTACAATGTACTAGACCCCAGGCCTCAACCCAGTAATGGCTAGTTAAGTTAGTACTTAATTAAGTTAATAATCAGTAGGTTAGATGTAAGTTAATTTTCAGTCAAAGAATTATGTTATATTCTAGTCTAAACAGCATTTTTTTTATTGTTATGAGCAGAGCCAAAAACAGGATGCGGGATCGATCGGGATCGACGCGGGATCTTGTAGCTTATGTAGCCGATGCAAAACCCCCGTTATTTTTTTATGTGCAGAAAACGAGAAGCCGTGTCACCTGATGGTAAGTGATCACCGCCGCCCATAGACATTAGCAACACCAGGAGAACCGATGCGTAACCAATTCATGATGTGGTTTTCTTCAACTCAATTACATAAACAGTTGTTCGTATTATAGTTTACTAGTTTCCGCCCGCGGTTTCACCTGCGTGATATGTTGCTAAAAAGCTTATGTGTTATATCTCTGTCTATCTATATCTATATCACTGTGCCAGTTTTTACAGTTGTAGATTCATCTCGCCAAACTGTGCAGTATCATTCATATCCGTTCAGTAGTTTTTTACACACAAACAAATATCCTCATAAACTTTCGCATTTATAATATTAGTTCCGAATAGTATTATTACTAGTAAGTAAGCAGTGATAGCCTAATGGTTCGAACGTTCGTCTCTTGAACGGGAGGTCGCGGGTTCAAACCCTGCTGCGCGCATCTCTAATTTTCAAAATTATTTGCGCATCAGACGTTTATTATCCCTTGCTACAGAGAAGGAAAACAACTTGAGGAAACCTGCATTCCCGAGAGTTCTCATAAAGTCTTCAAAGGTGTGTGCAGTCTATTGATGGTCTGTGCCTCTCACACCCCGAGCACCGAGACCCGAGCCCATGAGTGGGAAAGATGAGGGTTACAAAGAAGTATTAGTAAAAAGTAGTTTATACTACTACTAGTAGTATATAGTGTTAGTATGATATGTGGCGCGAGGGCCATCCCTGAGCCAAGTCCCGCCGGGACGGCACCGATGACTCGTCATTAATAACGACAGCGGAAATGTATCAAAAGGTGACGCGTGTCCCTCGTCTGTCGCCAGCCTTATTTATGATGCCGACAACAATATTTATTCTTTATAGATCTAATGTTAATGTTACTTTTGTTGATATTGTTCTGATGCGGAATTTGTTCGACTCAATTAATTGCCGGGCGAGAAGAGCGATGTTCATGTCCGTTGTAGTTTTTATATATTTGACTGTATTACAACATTATTCATATATAAAAAAAGTTATATATAAAACAAAGTCGAAAATGGTGTTAGTTACACTTTATAGAACTTAAAAACAGCTGGACCGATTTTAATGATATTTGGTTTTTTGGACACGTCTCAGCCCCTGCCCCCGATTAACAGAAAAAATCTATTAAAATATTTTAAACCAATAAAAGTTACACATTGAAATGCTTTTATATGAAAAGCTTTTTTATGTGTTAACTATTTAAAGATAGCTTAAATTTGAAGATCTGATATAAATGACATAGTAAAACCATGTAAGTAAAAAATTGCAGAACAAAGTCTGCCGTATCAGCTAGTACTAGTGTAAGAGGCGGACTTAATGCTAAGAGCATTCTCTACCACCCAACCTTTGGGCGAAAGCAGGAAAAAAACTTTTTATACCGTAAGGAGATGAACCAGAGGGATGACCCGGTAGTACCTAAGTGATTATTTTAATTAAACCTAAAATTTTAATTTGTAAAACCAAACAATCTGTCAAATCTAACATGTTAAATATTCCTCAGACATTGCACACCTAGTAACAACGTAGGGTAAACGCGCCGGTTGATGTCACACACAAAATATGGGAATACAATTTACACAATATCGTCATATGTCACAGTGTCTCCCGTGCGTCTACCCCAATTACCGTTGGAATTGTATCTCCGTCTATCTATTACTTTTGGAGATGACTTGGGAATTGCGACGTGCTTGTCTAAAAAATAGTTACGGAGACGCGGAGGTAATTATGATGATTGATCGCGATCTGTCATTGAACTTGTCAGCTTATTGAATATAACAATACTAGCTGACCGGCAGACGTTGTTCTGCGTTTTTTAAATATGTAAACACGTCAGTTGTCTCAACTCCTCAATTTAATCTTTGTTTAGCATATGCTCGACACATTAAAAACTTTTCCTAAGCAATTCAATCTCTCCCAATCGTTTTGCTGATCCCTCAGTGTACAAAATCAGGTTAACACTTTTCAAATATTTTAATAGTTATTTAATGCCTACACACCACAGATCATACAATGAACAGAAAGACACACAATAAGTATAAAGCAACAGGCATTATGTCAGTAAATACTAAGTCAAATACATGAAGTAACAGAAGCCACGTCTTAAGTTTCTTAGCTTTGTTAATTTCTTGTCTTTCGTTATGGACCCATTAGTGCCTAAGAGGTTCTTAAATAATTTGAATTTGAACGATTTAAGCATGATCATCGAAGCGAAGCATCTTTCTATAAACAAATACTAACCCCGGTACTAAATTTCCTTGAACCAACCCCAAGACAAAACCAATACAGTCCGCCTATAAATCCACAAGTACGTCCGAAACACTTGAAGTGTGTCTTAACCGCACGCCCGTACATATGTTAGCTAAGAAAGGGTTAAGCTACCTGTGGGGTGCCGGGTGGGGTGGATTTACACCCCTCATTTGTTTGCGATGACCCCCGAGCACTATCTTCCGAGCGCTGTATCTTGGTATCACCTTGTCGCGTAGATAAGCAGAGCTCACGTAATTATTTTTTGTTTTATATTTACACTCCTTTGATTTTTTGCTGTAGGTATATTCTCTAGAATATTAATAGCGAGTCAGGTTGATTTTATTACAAGCTGGATCATTCTTAATGATATAATATCATCGTGGAAGACTCTCTAAAATTTTAAATGTCACGTGTATTGCTAGAAGAACTATACTAGAGGAACAGAAAAACAAGGTGCAGCTGTTAGAGATATCACAATAAACAACTTCGTCCCAGTCCAACAAAAACGAGATATTTAGATCAGTAGCGAGTATCATAATGTACCTACGCTCTTTATAAATTGTGACAAAAAACACAGAAGACATTAGAAACATGCGAATTTATGACACCTATTTGACATTAATAATACAATTGATTGATGATTTCCAGTAATACAAGGCTCTTTGCGATGTGGATTTATAACGCTACCGTTCGTTTATTAAAAAATTCAAATTCATGAATTTGAAATTAAAATTACATACATTAAACGAACGGTAGCGTAATGCTTCCCTTCTATCTTTGTGTTCCCCGCGTTTGCGGGTCTTTTACTACCTTCCTGGCAGGCAACGCGTTAGTGACACCCGAGTCTGGTGTTGCTAATGTCTATGGGCGGCGGCGATCACTAGCCATCAGGCGACACGCCTGTCCGTTTGCTAAGCTTTTAATTTATTATACAATTGTTCGATTGTACTGGCGTACTACTGGTTTAGTCAAAATGTTAAATATTTTGAAATTTCATGCCAATTTTTATTGTTGAGAATAAAAATAATTGTGTCTGTTTGTGCATCATGGCATTTTTTTTACATTACAATATTTAGCGCTTAACTACGATAACTTAATCATTTCTTCGTATTTTTTGTTAGCACATTAGTTTTTGTAGCAGATAACATTTTTTTTCAATTATCTTGAATATGATATGATATAGATATATTAGATATAGATACGAGATAATATTGTATACGTATATCATACTAATATTAAAAATATATTAAAAATGTGAAAGTTTGTGAGGATATATAGATGTTAGTCTTTCATGCAAAAACTACTGAACGGATCTGAATGTAATTTGGCACAGAGACAGATTAGAGTCTGGAATAACATATAGACTACATTTTATCAATACACTTATATTTATAATAGAAAATATTAGATTAACTTTTTTGCCAAAGTGTCGTATAATCAGTGACTCTTTTTCATCGAAGTGCATTTTTGGAGAACATTCAATAAAAACATGATTCCACATACTCTTGTTATTTCAAATAAATAAGGCTAGGTCGCGGTGTAACTAATTACCATGCCCCGAGCAAAGCTTTGCCTCACTGATCATAGAAGATAATATTATCTTCTTAAGTATGAAAAACAAGACGCTGATAAATAATTTTGATTGTTAATACTTTACCACCTATCTTATCTAATTAAACTAATACTAGCCACCAGCAACGACTTCGCACGGGAGCAATGGTGATACTAAATATAATACCGTCACTGCCTTTTTCACAATGTATTTAAGGTACTTAATTGGATATAGAATAAAGAATTGGACTGTGTTGCTTAAAATCGCTTCGTAACTAAAGGTAAAAAAATGGTTATTGTGGGTTATACCTAAAAGATAAGGATAGATATACATAAACCAACGTGGACTTTTTTGTAGACCTTTTCAGGTATACAATACTGTAGTTTATTATTTTGATCTACATCGTAGGGTTCAGTTAGAGTGTGCAAGGTAAGCGAAAAACAAGTGATTATTTACGACATCACATTGGAAACCTCTAAAATTATCAGTTTATCTCTACTATATTATGCATGTTATATACAAAATAAACTGTCCTCTTGAATCGCTCTGAATATTCAAAATCCGTTTGGTAGTTTTAAAGATCTAAGCATACACAGGGACAGACAGCGGGATGTGACTTTGTTTTATACTATGTTGTGATATAATCTATGTTTGTAAAGCGTCATAAATATCAGTCCTTAACACATGTAAAAATTAGTTGTATACGGTCATCATAAGCAAAATAACAGTCGTGCTGCTAGTATGAGTTTCACCAATAAAGTTGTCTTGGTGACCGGTGCCAGCTCCGGTATCGGCGCTGCTATTGCGATATCGTTTGCGAAAGAAGGCGCAAGTGTTATAATGGTAGGAAGGAACGAAGACAAGTTAAAAAATGTAGCTGATGAATGTGAGAAAAACGGATCAAAACCGATCGTTATTAAAGCTGATATAACGTACGAGGATCAAGTGGAAGCTGTTGTCAGACAGACCATTCAAACTTTTGGTAAAATAGACGTACTAATCAATAACGCTGGCATGACGCGGTTTGGGAGTTTAACGGCAGGAAACCTGTTACAAACATATGATGAAGTCATGAAGGTCAATATGCGGGCACAAATACATGTAACTTCAGAATTTGTCAAATATATAATTGAATCGAAAGGGAATATTGTAAATATTTCTAGTGTTGCTGGACTATGTGTACCCTCGATACCAGGTGGTACCCCGTATTATATATCCAAGGCAGCTCTAAATCAATTCACTAAATGTGCTGCTTTAGAATTATCTCAGTATGGGGTGAGGGTCAATGCTGTTTGCCCTGGATTGGTGACATCAGATATAATGGAGAACGCTGGAATACCTTTAAAATTAGAGGAACTTGCAACTTCGACTCCTCTCGGGAAAATAGCGCAGGCTGAAGAAATAGCTGATATCGTTCTGTTCTTAGCCAGTGATAAGGCGAAAAGTGTAACTGGAATTACGTATGTTGTAGATAATGGGCATCTTTTAAAGTTATAAATGTCTATTGTTGCTATGTTGCTTAATAGTTAAATATTTTTACATTTCAAATAAATTTTATCTATTTTAACTAAAACTGTAGTCACTAATGAGTGTTATACTAGTATTATTTAAGTGTCTTGTGTTCGTAATTGTCATTATTGATCCCCGTTGTAAAAAAAGGTAGGGACGGCCTATCTTTTTTGTCTTCTCTGAGTGCGTGGGTCTATCACTTGCTTCATGGCAACGTGTTAGTGTCATGCCAGGACTTAGCCAGCCAATAATAATATGGTTTGAACGTTGTTCTGCTGCTCGCATCTCTAATTTCAAAATCATGTGCGTTTCAAAATGAATGATTATCACTTGCTACGGCGAAGGAAAACATCTTGAGGAAACCTGCACTCCAGAGACTTCTCCACAAAGTTCTCAAATGTGTGTGAAGTCTATCAATCCGTACTCGGCCAGAGTGGTGGTCTATGGCCTGTACCCCTGGTATTGTGAGTGGAGACCCGAGCCCAGTAGTAGGACAGTTATGGGTTGTAATGATTAACGCTAAAGCATTCTAAAGACCCCGTAGATCCCCATAGTTTTCTATGGGTTTGAGTTACCACGAGTCGGAAATAGTGATCAGTTTTATCATCGATTTCTATCATTAACAACACATCTCAAAAAACGTATCGTAAAACATATAAAAATATTGTATCACTGATTCTCTAGAACGTAGAGTTACAAGTTTGGAGACCTTGAAAGATATATTTTACGTATCGTCACTGATTAGATATTTATCATAAAATTCACACGATATGATAAGAAATTAGATAATATGATTATAAATTTTTAAGTCTTCGCTGCTTACTTATATACGAAATTTATCAATATTTTAAATTATATTGTACACTGGTGTCAGACAACTGATAAACATACATATATATTTAAAAAATACATGCTTATATAGATATTTTTACATCTAGACACATAGAACAAACATTCCTGTTCTGCACACAAAAGTTTGTGTTGTGTGGGAATCGAACCCATGTCCTCTGTATTAGCAGTTAAGTTTGCTAACTACTAGACCAGTCAGATAGAGGTCATAATTGAAATTATGATCCGTTCCGTTCCGCTGTAAAATATAATAGTATCTTTAAAACCGCATGTCATCGGCAGGACGAAATTAACACTGCCATCTAGTGTAAAAAATAATAACTAAATCCAACACGTACAAT
>DWKC01000209.1:0-14644 GCA_018249195.1 Racta chiria
CAGTCTTCTCCTTTTTCCGTGCCTTCTCCTCCTCCCGCCGCTGCCGCATCAACTCCTCAGCCTTCCTCATCTTCTCTATCAGGTCAGACTCAGTCTTCTTCTTCACAGGATCCACCGAAGGTTTGGTTTTTGGTGCTGGTGAAACTGTAATAAACACGTTCAATGATTTTAAGCTTTAATTATCATAAATATAAGTTTTTAACTGTCACACGCATGCAACAAGAGGCGTCGCTATACAGCTGTGTGTGAAAAAACTGTAAATGAGGTTGATTCTATATTCTCTAAAAAATATATCGTGGGATCTATATACCAGTACAACAGAAGCCAAAAATATGATTTTTGAAATGTCTGTTTGTCTGTCTGCTGTTCGCCTATAACTCAAAAACTACTGGATGGATTTTGACGACTGTTTCGTTGTATAGATATTATTAGTCCTTGGCATTTTTATCCCGGTAAAGGGCTTTATTCCCGCGTGATAAACGGTTAGTATTAATATTTCTACTCTGGAAGTACTGGACTGATTTAGCTAAAATTAAGCATATTTGTTTTATTACTGTTTTAATCCTGCAGGATCACAGGCAAAAGTAGATAATTTATGGGGCAGAACAATGTTTGCCGAGTCAGCTAGTTACCAATAATCTTGAGTACCCGTTACAGTTAAAAATGCAAAGTACACCTGAACTTTTTTTGACATATTAGCATTTCCACATTAAATGCATGCATACAAGAGTACCAAAACAAAATGTTTAAAATATAATAGCCACATCAATAATGTAACAGAGTTGAATGTTTCTATGGCGCAGTTGGTATCTTGCGCGGCGAACGGTTCCGTTTTCAATCCCGGCCGATATTTGTGTCTAGATGTAATTTGTGTTCTTTATACCACTCTCCATGTAGTAACATCTTGCTTGAATACATACCTTCAGGTTTTACTGTTTTCTTCAAGAATTTATCCATTGACTCCTGTCGTCCTTTTTTGTCTGGGCTAACTTTTTTCAATGATTTGTTGAGCTTGGTCGCAGAGCCAGGTTTAGTGAAACTCTTGGATGCGACGGGCGACAAGCTGTTCTTCATCAGCTTCATAGAGGACGGGAAGTCAGGAGGACTGCCCGTGAATATCTGGTCAAAGTGTACTTTGTGAATATTGTACTTTTCTAATGCTGATTCCTGGAATTAAAAAAATGCAGTCACATTTACAATACAGTATGTTATATCGGCTTTTAGGGTATTTACAATACTTGAAACTATGTAGGAACAATAAAACGTATGAAGACATGTCATCGTTAATAAGGTACACTTTCTCTTCAAGCTGTTAATTGCTCAGTACAGATTAATTATACTAAGTAAGCCTACAGCACACTCCGCCATTAAGCTCCAATATATTTTGGTTATTGACAGTTGAGTTTTGGTCAATCCAAGATTCGGAAATGACTATGCCGCTTGCAGGCCTCCGACCGAAAACAACCGCTTTACGTGCCTTCCAAAACACGAAAAAGCGCTCAAGAATTGGTACTGGCGGTGATCCCCTTTCCAACCACAACTTAATAGTAACTTATTTATTTATTTAAATCTTTAATATATCTAATCGTTATGGTACAAAAAGCGGATTTAATACTTAAAAGTATTCTCTACCAGACCTTTGGTCTAAGCAGAGGCCAGAGAAGGCGGTATTAAAAATAAGTCACGACTTAATGAAATTGTATACAACATACAAAGACACAAGTGCGAATAAATTAATAAATAACTTAAGCGAGTGGTTACTTACCTTAATGGTAATCAACCCGCCATTGGCAGGCACAATAAACTGTTTGAGGAACAGCCTGCTCTTGTCCCTGGTGTAGACGCCCTTGCGACGGCGCACGCGATCGTAAGGCGCCGTGCCGAGCTGCCCAGTGACCGCTGGCTCTGATTCGTCGAACTGTTCCACTTCGTAACAGTATGCGGATGCTGGGAGAATTGATTTGCTGTAAAAAAGAAATCACCAACACATAAATAATAAGTACACTAACCGGGGTGGTTTAGAAATCGATTGCATCGACCGGATCTTATGGCGGGGTTTTAAATAACATTTTATTTAATTACAATCACCGCGCACCGAGATTACAACTGGCTTAGTGCGTGTCAGACCACGCGAAATATAAGGTTCCGTACTTGACGTCGCAACTTCTAAACCTTAATATTTTGAAAACTGCTTCCAACATCAAACACCGGTCTCCCAACATCAAAGACAAATAATGGTTTTATAAGACCTACCATTAAACATGACGGGTTAGACGCGAATTAAAAATCATTTCCACTTTACCAGTAGTAGTAGAACTAAACAATTAAAAAAAAAAAAAAACTACCACTTTCTTTCCATGATAAATTTGTATATCCATATCAAATAACAGATTTCAAGCACTAAGGATTAGAGCCAAACTATTTGTTCAAGTTCAACTTGATATTTAATATTGGGAAATTCTCATCAACCTGGAATTTGTCAGTCTTATATACAACTTATATACACTAACACGAAATATTCACCGCACAGACCGCAAGATATGGACTCCTTTATAATCGGTGGCCTGGCCGGTGCCGGGGCGACCATCGTAACAAATCCGATGGATGTAGTGAAAACCCGTATGCAGCTACAGGGAGAGCTCCGAGGACGCAGTGAACACACCATACGGTACCGGGGCATCCTTCATGCACTGTACGTCATCGCCAGGAACGATGGTGCCCTGGCGCTGCAGAAGGGGTTAGCCCCCGCGATGGTTTTGGGGTTCAGCATGAACTCGGTTAGGTACGAACTTATTAAGTGATGAATAAATAATAAAAATCTTTGGCCAACTCACACGCGGCCCTCCGACCCCAAACTAAGCGTCAAACTATATGTGTGTTTAAATATATACATATATAGATATATTTTACACCCACCCACACACACAGATCTATCATTCCTGTTCATCACAGAAAAGTTTGTCTTGGGTGGGAATCGAATCTACAACCTCCGGCTTAGCAGTCGGGTTTACTAACAACTAGACCCAACAGGCCATTAATGGATGAAGTAATGAGATCTCTGGGCATGCCATCAAAATTATAAACGAAGCTATATCGCCACATCTTTACTTTTGGGGACCGCTGGACTCATTGCCAGCTTACCTATCCCGTCTGGCTCGCGAAAGTAATTTCGCTTATCCCATATGACTACGACCCGTTTCCTGAAGTCAACCATGGAATTACCGATTTTAAATAATCGATTGGGTTTCGATTGCAGTGTTCTAAGAGAAAGGGACTAAGCAGGATTATTTGTCTACTTAATTATCAATCGGCCTTTTTTAATGTCGACTGTCTAATTCAATACTTTTATTAGCAAATTTCTCAGAAGCTTTCTTTTGAAGATTAAACCGATATATAACGGTATATAGCGGTATAGATACATAGCACATCTTAACCAGGTATTTTACTGGCAGGTTAGGAATGTTCCACATAGCAGAAGCATCAGGATGGACGCGGTCAGCGAATGGCGACATCAGTATTACAAAGACCATATTTTGGTCATCTGTAAGTGGCGTTATGAGCGGTGTGACGGCCAACCCTGCCTCCGTGCTGAAGACAAGGATACAGTCGGCTGCGCATCCAAGCATAGCAGTTGGAAGGCAATACAGTTACAATGGTAACAATGCAAAATAATACAAAAATTGCATTAAAATGAATGATTATTTCGCTTGAAATAGAAACAGTACATAAATGCCATATCACTGGCGTGTCTGGTAATAAACCTACATCATATTTTTTCATCAATTTGTGGCAATTATTTAACAAAATGATGTATTTCTTATCCAGTCGGAGATATATAGCAATTTGTGAAAATCACATAATTTTTTTGTCGTTTCACATTACTTTGAAATAAACTTTAATATTTTAAAAAGTAGCGTACATTTTGGCAATTTATTTCTTTGAAAACTAAAAATTCTTCGCGACCTATATTTGGAACACCCTTGATTAATACGTATATAAATCTGAATCACTTTATTTTTCAGGCATGATAGACGGATTCCTCAAAATATACAGGACTGAAGGCGTGCGAGGTTTCTTCGCTGGTGTGAGTGCGACTTGCACAAGGCTACTAGTTGGCAGTGCTGCACAATTAACTACATTTTCTACGTAAGATTATTCACTTAACAATTCAGATTCAAGAAATTTACATAGGTATCGCATGGCACTATTTCAATTGTACTGAACAGTTTTACAGGATATACATAAATATGATCATAGACAAGACGATGTGGTCATGAACACCATTGCGAATTCCATTAACCCAATGATAACATTGCAGTTACTACGATTTAACAGATTACTTTTATCTGAGATACCGTTTAGGTCTTTAGTAACTCACTAATACGCGTTTTATTTGTAATATGATATGATCCAGATAACAGGATAATTTGCTTTTTCCCAGTGCTAAAGATATATTGGTGTCACACCATATTTGCGACTGGTCGCCCCTGGGCCTAGCGTTCGCGGCGAGCGCTCTCAGCGGTGTGATGGTCGCCCTCGCCGTTTGTCCATTAGACGTAGTCACCGTACGACTTTATAACCAGGGTAAATAATACCCCATAATTTGTTCTATCTCATGCTTCATCTCTATTCACCGTGGACTTGGTCGACCAGAAAATTGTATTCTCCATATCTCAAAACTTTAGAGATACCATATAGGAATGATTCAATAAAAAAAAGCTAAACATATTAGAAATCAATCAAGCACGGAAATGTAGATTTTATTATTAGCAGCAATAAAAATGTATTTTTTGTAAAATTATCAAATATTGTGGTCTTTATAAATATAAATAAATAACTTGAAACAAATCCCACATGGGCACCTGACCCCAAACTAAGGATTAGCTTGTGCTGTGGTGAACACATAACTGATAAACATACACATGTATATCTAAAATACATACATATATGTAGATATATTTATTACACCCAGACACAGAACAAACATTCCTGTTTATCACAGAAAAGGTTGTCCTGGGTGGGAATGGAACCCACGACCAGCTTAGCAGTCAGGTTTACTAACCACTACACCGACAGGCCAGTCATACTTTATAATAGTAATCCCCGAATGGCCCAATAGTCGCTTGCACCGATTTTCAGCACTGGCCTAAGTAGTGGCATCTCGGTCGGCTGCTCGCAGTACAAGTACACAGTAAGATGCAAAATAAACAATTTGATTGAGGTGGGTATATAGTTGAGACAGCAGTAGTCCTGGTTCAATTTCCAAAAAAATCGTGGTCCGATGTCCATTTAACCACAAGTTAACTAGTTACCATCCGCACCCTCATTACAGGGTGAAAGAGCGTTTGGTATCTCACGGGTACTTCGAACATTCGCCAGCTTCGCTCGCGTTCGCGGCGAGCCTCGTCAGCGGTGTCTTGTGTGTGTGCTTGGAAACGCCACTGGATGTGGTCAATACGCGGCTGTATAACCAGGGTAACGTCTGCCCGCGTTTCGAATCGCTAAGAAGCTTTGGTGGTGGACTAGTTATGTTCTTGTAAACTCGCTTTGCTTCCTGTTTGCACTCATTACCGATATCGTTTTTTTTTGTATTTAAGAAAAAAAATTAACTTTTATACTAAAGGTACTTTTAAAGGTAGATTTATTAATAACTAGCTGACCTAGCAGACGTTGTTCTGCAATTTTTTTAACAGGTAGGTAACCGCGCCTTGTATAACTGCTATCGTTAGTAAATACTTGTCACATTAAAAAACTTTTGCTATGAAAGCATTTCAATCTCTCCAGTAGCTTTGCTGATGCTACCAAATCAAGTTTTCCACATTTATTGTTATCAAATATTGATAATATAATCATAGTCAAGTTAATGCCGAGACGAAACTAAAAAACCGAATATCATTAATATCGGTCCAGCCGTTCTTGAGTTATAAAAATAACAACCAGATTATGATTTTCAATGTTGTTTCATTTAGATAGGGAAATATATATAAGATATTGCCAAAACAGAAGATCCCATCCTATCACGTGTGTCTGAAAATAAATAGTACAAATAAAAAAATATGGATTATTTTACTAATTTTGAACATTTTATTTGTGTTTCGGCTAAGCACTTAAAACTTTCAGCTTTCATAAGCACGAGAAGCTTTTTAATAATGTACAGTGTACTACAGCTAAAGAAACACTTATAAGTGTAGCACAAAAACAGCTCAATGAACCTATTGTTTTACTCATTTTATCTTGTTTTATTTAGATAGTTTTGTTTGCTTTTGGCATTCAATTATTATTGTGACATAATTATTGTGACTTGCGCATTTTTTGACATGTTATGTTTTGGTAGGATTTTTTTTGTACCTAGGGTCATTTCTACTACTCTAAGTATACAAAACCAAATTCGTTAAGAATTTGGAATCGGGGTCAAAAAATACACGAAAATTAGAAGTCATGAGTTTTGTGGGTCAAGGCAAGGCATCAATTAATGACGGTTTCAATGGTGAAAAAGAAAACAATTTCGTATAATTTTGTTTAATATTTAAGTGACAGGAAGTAGTAGAGTCATATGCATATATATGCAGCTTAGACAGCCATTAAGTTGATTTCGTCGAGTGTACGTACTCTAAACGAAGTTAGCTACGTTAGATGTCGGCCGAGTAAAGTTCTGTTTGCCATGTACATTTACTGTGATCCCCTAAACTGTATTTTAAATTATTCTCTTGTAACTTTACTTTTAATCATTTTATCAATTGCTTCCAGGCCCGGGTGAAAAATTATACAACGGTGTTTTCGACTGCCTCAGCAAAATCTACAGAACAGAAGGCGTCCATGGACTTTACAAGGGATTGAGTCCCTTATATATGAGGATAGCACCTCACACAACGCTATCGCTTGTTATTTGGGACATGCTTAACATACTGCTTACAAATAAAAAAAGATAAACAAGTAATATTTTCCTTTCATTTATTAAAAAAACAACATGACAATGGACCAAATCCTAAAAGTTATCACAATAAGAAGAGGAAACAGTGGAAATTGGAAATGTAGAATGGAATTATAAATTTAGGGTTTTCTCGTAATCTTGCGCAAGCATTTAAATGCTTAAACCCTTAAGGGTCAAATTGTAATCTCTGGCACAATCGGTTTTCGGAAAGCTGGAGGTGAAAAATGTATCTCCCAATCAACGTCTGAAGAACTGCAGCTGGAACTGATTTCATCACCCGAACATGAACTTAGCTCCTCAACCCCTTTAGCATCCGTAAAATTGTCTTCAATGACTCCAATCGCTCTCTGGTATACAGGAAGGCAAATATTATCGCAATTTTCAGGATGGTAAGGATCCTTCCAGGCTGCTTCGACGGCATCTCTTATCAGGCGACTCTGCTTCCTCAACTTCTTTCTGATTTTAGCTTTGTTATTAGCCGATTCAATGCTATATACGACTGGTGCACTTTCGACTCCATTGGAGTTTGGCATATTCATCTCAACACGATATTCTCCGTCTTTCCTAGAAATTATTAATGCTGATTTTTCTTCCACTCGTTTTTTTAATTTTTTAGTACGTTTTTGTTCAACCACAGAACTCCGTAATTTTGCCTTGTTAAGTGTTCGAAGCAGGCGCTTGGAGATCGCGCCAGGCCTCCAACCGTATTTAACCTGGAAAAAAATCAACTATAATAAAAACTTTTAAATATCATATATAATTATAACAAAAATTAAATAAAAACAAAAAAAAAACTTACAAAATCTTTCAATTCCCTAGTCCTCCATGAACAAATATTATATAGTTTAAGTCTTCAGTACAAAATACTTCAGTGAAGTGAAGTTGAAAACAGTACACAATTATAAAATTAAAGTAGGTACTGTATCTTATAATAAATGGGTAAAAACGGGAACAAACGATCCGAACTTGATTAGAAACTAATCTAACTCATAAAAGGTTTTAATAGAGTGAAATAACCAGTACGGAAAAGTTCATAGCCCGGACTCTTGCGTCGATCTAAGTGATCAACGAAGTAAGGCAACAGCAGGCGCAGTCGGTAAAAGGATGAGTGACTGCTAGTGGCAATAAATCATGAACACTTCGGAGGGCACGTACGGCCGCCGGTCCAGGTTGGTGTTGTTAGATAGCATTCGTTAAGCCATGTCGGAGGTCTCCGGGTGGCAGAAGAACTTGCAAAACACAGAAAGTTCATCCCCAATCTATCTATCAATAGTAGTTTTTCAAACTTTTCTCCCTTTACTGATCGCTGTATGTAGAAGATATTATGTTGAAGAAACTTATGGGGGAGGGGGGATTCCCGTTCGTACGTTTGTCCGTTCGTCTGTTTGTCTGTGCTTTTGTTCGCGTTAATCTCAGAAACGGTTGATCCGATTTCAGTGCGGTTTTCACTGATGTACGCAAGTGCGCGCTGCAGGATTTGAACCCGAGACCTCCCGTTCAAGAGATCAACGTTCAAACCATTAGGCTATCACTGCTACATTGCAATATTATAGCTTTCTGCCACTAAGCGTCTCTGCGCTAGGATGCGGATGGACGAACTGACAGCGAATGTTACTTAAACCTAATAATTATTTTAAGTTCTTTTTTTGTAATTCTGACATTTCTACCCGTTTTTATCCATTTGTTTAAACACTTTTAATGTAATTTCTGAAATACAAACGACATACTACAAAATTCAAGGTCTCGTAGCTATGAGGGTAGTAGAATGTCGTAATTTCGTCGATTACACGAAGAAAAATGAATGAAAGCTTCCTGCACTGCGGTTTCTTAATTATTCAAAAAAAATCAAGGAATAATAATATAACAATTTTTTTATTCAGAGACTGAGATTTTAAGATATTTTCTTAAACGTTTCAAAATTATCCACTCTTCTAACGATAATAAAAGGGGAATTGTAGTAAGTAGATCAACAATATCAATAGACAAATAAATAATATAGCTATTTATTTTATTTTTCTTACAGTTACAAATTGTTACATGATTTCGACTTAGCAGAGCACCAAATACAGACAGTAAAATTAAAAACTTCCGCTTACAACATACACCACAATACTTAGACCAAAATTACTAAGAAAACAGGACACAGTGCGTACATATATTGTCGAAAATTCAAACCTGTGTTGCTACATTTTTCCCGGCGAGAGCTACGATTCTTTCTCGCTGTTGTTGCTTCATTATTTCAGAGTTAATAAAAGAGTGGAAACATGGAAGATGGAACGAACTTACACTTATGCCCTGTCGAGCCAAATGAGCCAACCTCTCCTTCGGTCTCTTGTTCTTAAAGTTCCTTAACCTAAAATACGTTTTATTACCATTTTCATCCGTTGCAACTATTCCTTTTTCAGAAGGCACTGGATGGTGACATTTGTATCTATCTTCCAAGTAGCTTTTAGGCTGGCCTGGCGCTATTCGAGCTCGCTTTGACTTTTTCGATGGTGGAAGACGATAAACGGAAGAAGGCTGAGGAATTCTTACTTTTTCACCATGCGCTAACATATCCCGTAATGTAGACAAGAGAAGTTTTCTGTCTTGTCCATGACCGATGATCCCCATTTTTGATAATTGTTTTGGAGAAACATCTCCAAAACAACTCCAACTCGCTTCAGATGGCTTGTATGTTCCTTTCTGGTCTTTCATCTCTGCAGGTCGAACTGCTTTTTTATGCTTTAAAGCTGTTCGTTTTGCTTGTGTCGTATCTCTTCGTCTTGGATAGAACCGCCATTTGTCTCCGCTATCTACATACCCATCAACTCCAACCACTAGCCATTTACCATTTGTAGCTTGAAATTTACCTGATTCGGCATCAACATGCTCACCACTGGGTCCTATGAAATTATTTGGAGCCCACCGTCCATCTGGTGCTACATATCCGTCTACATTTATTTCTAACCATTTATGATCGCGACTCCAAAATCCACCTAAATCGCTGCATTGTTGTCGTCCATCGGGACCTTTAAAGAATCTGGGAACGGCATTGCCAAATCGATCTACGAGTTTCACACAGTAATCTAAATATGTATACTGAATTTCCATATCTGCCTTGAATACTTTCGTAGTTTTATAAGATGGATCAAATGTAGCGACTGGAGGAGTAAATTCAACAATCCACTCATCTGAATCAGTATCAGAGCCAATTGTTGATTTTTCTTCTGAGCAAGAACATGAGATATCAACATTAACCTTATCGGACTGCGTTGTGAAACAAGAGCATTCAGGATCTTCTGCCCCAGGGAGAATACCCAAAGCCTGTTGATATGTTTTAAGGCATATTTCTTGACACATGTCCTGGAACGCACTCTGTATAAATTTACGTTGTTGTCTCTCAAGTCGCCTTTGCTCACTCAGCTTCTTCTTTTGCCTATCGCGATTTTCTTCATCTGTTCTACCTATGGTATATGTTACCACTGGTTTGTCTTCATATGGATGTTGATTTGGTGCTCTAGGTTTATTGTAAGTTTTCATTGTTTCCATAGTAACGGAATATTCTCCGTCCCTTTTATGGACTATAAGTAATGGTCTTTTAAGTGGACGTTTCTTTTTACCGGTATCTTTTCGCCTCTTTTTAGTAATTACCTCACCTGGATTTTTGGCCATTCTAAGCAACCTAAGAACATGTTTATTTACGGCACCAGGCTTCCACATCGGACGAAACTAAAAAATAATAAAAAAATGAAAAAAAACAAACGATAACACCAGCCCTGAATTTAGGTACAAATTTAAATAATAATTTCATAACGATATATATGTATTTAAATGGTTACCTTCATTCCGGGTATATCGTCGGCAGTCCACAACCAGCCCATATTCTTGGGCACATTACCAAGGGTGCCGGTACAGGGCATAGCACATTCACTGTGTCCAATTTGTGGGGCTGTAGATTCATAAAACAGATTGAGTTAATTATCAGTACGTTTAATGAATATTTTTTTTTTCAGTTTAACTATTCAATATAATAAAAAAAATCAAAAAGAATGAAAAAAAAAACAATACGTACGTATACCTTTGTAGCCATAATTGAACTTGAATCTATCATCTTTCTTTTTCTTCATTCCCTTTTTTGTGTCTTTTTCGGATTCAACGCTTTTTAAAATCGTCTGACGTTTTGTGGCAGCTGCAGCTTTCTGTCCTGAACTAACTTTCATGCTTTTTACACTTTGGTCATCTTTTTTCTTACTGTCATTTCCAGAAGTACTCCAGTTTTTTAACTTATTTTTGTCAATAAGTTTATGAAAAATAGGACATGGGAATGGCGCTTGGTTTTCTACAACTGGAGCAAATTCTTCCCCAACTATTTCATAGCCACCGCAAACAGAACAGTAAGTTGTCTTTTTTGTAAAACCAAATGTACATTCACAGGTGCAAAAACATGGATCATCTCCAACATGTACCTTTCCTTTGATTCCTCCTACTACTTCTTCAATCTTTTCCGTAAAATCACAACATTTTGCACTAAGATTTCTTAAATCTAATAAAATGCGGTCATCTGGAGCAGGTGGAGGTTCTCTTTGTTGTTTACTATTGCATTCTATTTGGTTACATTTTGTTACAGTAATGAGATGGCTAGCTTCTTCAGGCAAATCCACGGAACAAACACTCTGCGAACATGAATCAGTATTTTCTTTTTTCATCGGACATCGTCTGTCACATACTTTGAAATGATATTTGCCTTCAGGCTGATCAACCTCCTCATTTGATGATTTCGGACCGTCTGCCAGTCCAGAAACTTCATTTTCAACAGTAAAATAACTCACGCAATAACTACGATTGCCAAATTGCCCTCTAGGACATCCAAATATATAAATTAACGGGTTTGGTTTCGCTTTAATATACACCGAAGACAGAGATCTAGAGCTTAAAACTGTTTTTGGAATATGTCTACTAAGTTCAGTATCACTTTTTACAAATCTCAGTATAATGCTGCCTTCACTTCTATCATTCAGTCTAACATTTTCAGGTCCAAAATTAGTAACTTCATTTTCCACTGATTCAAACTGAAGTGAATGGGACACCTCTATAGGTGTAACTTCCTTATTAAGATATTTGTTGAATTCTAAAATTCTAAAATCTTTTGATCTTTTGTTATTAATGGATATCACCTCATTTGCTTCAATCCCATTCCCTAATGCAATTACATGGCTGCCTTGAATATGTCCTAATTTAATACTTATAGTTATTGAGGCCACACATTTAGACAAAGTTTCATTTATAATATTATGTTTGCCATTCACGATAATCGGTGGCAAATCTGGATTGGTTAAAAGTTTATTTAAATAATTCTTGTAAGATTTACTCCAAGGGATGCACGTTCCACCAATTTTTTTCCCCGGATTTTTTTTACTCCACAGAGACAGTTCTAATGGATGTAAGCTCATGTGTGATATAAGCCATTCAATGTTATAAGCAAGTAAGAGTGAGTGACTCGAATGCAGCTGTGTTTTTAAATATGATTTAGGAGTACTCTTGGCGTTTCGTAATTTTCGTTTAGGTTTAATTATGTTTCTTCCGTGCTGCCAACTTTCCTCGTTACTTTCGCTTAAATTCAATGTAAAGACATCTGCAAATTGGCTTCGCAAGGTAAATTCTTTACAATCAATGAATTTTTTAAAATCTTCTACAACAATTTCAAATAAAAACATTGAATCCGAAAGAGCCATATTCCTATTTCTTAAAACTTATTTATCACGGAAATTAACACATTTAAAGTAATTTAAAGAAAATACTAGTAATTTACAATTTGCCAAAAAAATTATATTGATGTCAATTTGTGTTGACAAATTATTTTGTTTTTGCATCTTCATAAATTCAATGACATTTGATCGTGAAAAAGTCTTGTTTGCATGTATCCATGATCCAAGCCAGTGAGTGAAATGAGCTTGGCGTATCAAGCTCATTTCACTTTATTGGTAAATATTCGTAAATAAGTATATATTATTCATAAATAATTGTAAAAAAAAACAAAAAACATATATTTCTGAATATAACAATTATATTTCTCATTTTAAAAGTAAGAATACAGTAAAAATAAGACAAAAGAAATGGGTCATTCAAATCTATGTACAGGGGATCCAGACCGTGAATACGAACTACTATTTACCTGTGTGTATTTATAAAAGCTACCCCGAGGCAGAAACTGTGACATCTTCTTGATAGGAGTGTTAGAAGCTCTATTGGTCATTGCAGTCGGTTTAATTTCTCCAATATCCTTGTATATTGACAAATCTCGCATTATTTCTCTGTACTTTGCTAATTTTTTGGCATCAACACTATACTTCTTTCGATCAGTACGATAGTTTGGCTGCGACTGAACAATCTGATAGTTAGGCGATACATTCATTACTACTGGATTTTTACCTTTACCAGATGGATAGGAAACATTTTTTCTCACTGTTTCTTTTTTGTCGACTCTTCCTTTATCCGCAGATCCTGATCTTTCTCTCTTGTCTCCTTTTACATGTGGTACCTTTCCCTTAGTAGGAACAACATTACCCTTTTTAAGCGATTCCGGTCCTGTAGTCTTTTTATAATAATTTGTATCAGAAACAGATTTTTCTTTCGGACTTCTTACCCTTTTATACCAAGCCCACTTACCTTCTTTATCAACGTAGCCATCAACACCAATTTTTAACGTTCTGCCACTACTATCAGTAAAGAAACCTTCCTCAGCCGAATAAAACATCCCGTCTGGACCGATAAAATTCATTGGTACCCAACGATTATCCACACCTATGTAGCCGTCCCTATTTATCTCCATCCAAACATGACCAGGACCCCAAAATCCTCCTAAGTCACTGCACTCCGTTTTTCCGTCAGGACCTTTAAAGTGCCTCACCACAGGGTTACCGTATTTATCAAGTAATTTTACCTTAAAATCTAAGTAATTATATTGGCTTTCATTTTCTGCAAAGACCGGTGGATGCTTAGCTTTCAAATCGAAGCGAGCAGCAGGTGGTGTAAACTCTATAATCCAGTCATCCCCATCGGTATCACTAGTAGATATACTACCTTCATCAGAACAGGAACATGAATCTATTGCCGGGCTAATGTTACTTGCAGCTGCAGTGTGACATGGGCAATTTGGATCATTAGGATTTGGCAGTGGCAATAAACCAATGGCTTGGTTGTACGCTTTCAAACAAATCTCTTGGCATCTATCCCTGAATGTGGATTGTAATAGTCGACTCTTTCTTCTTGTTTCTCTTCTGTCCCTCCGTTCCCGTTGTTTTCTAATTTTATTTTTTTCTTCTTCGGTTTTTCCAATTGTGTATACTAATGGCGGCTTTTCCTCGTAAGGATACTGGAATAGAAGTCTTTCCTTTGAAAACTTCTTAAAGACTTCCATCTGTACAGTGTATTCACCGTCCTGCTTTTTTACTACAAGTGTGGGTCTTAATTCTATTTTCTTTTTGCGTTGCATCATTGCACGTTTTTTCTTTGCTATGATATCTACACCTTCTCTTATAGCTCTGTACCTTCGTACCAATATTTTATTGGCTGCCCCAGGTTTCCACTTAGGCCGTGGCTAAAATTAAAACCCTGTTATAATATAATTATGAAAAAAACATTCACTTTATCTTACATGTTGGTACATAAATGCATAATAATCTCAGTACTTTAAGATTCTCATTAGTTTTAAAGTATACATACAAGAAATAC
>DWKC01000210.1:0-14633 GCA_018249195.1 Racta chiria
GTTAGGACAACTCACACACGGCCATCTGATCCCAAACTAAGCGTTAGCTTGTACTATGGTGATCAGACAACTGACAACAATATAGAAAAATGCACAACGACGTGTCTGTGACTACACATGATACTGGTCCTATATACCACGCCGACTGGGATGCCAACACAAATCGATAAATAATTTAAACAAAAATAATTTACCAATTAACTATTTAAAACTTTTGCGATTCAAAGTGTATATAACAGTTTTATTTTAGTTTTAGTTTTACCAGATTCACAAAACGATAAATTACAGCTCAGATAAAATGTGGAGTACTTCACGGTTTTGTAAATGATTACAAAACCGACTGACGTCATGACGACATGAATCTATATTATAACAATATTTATCGAAGTAAATAAGTACAAGGATGCAAAAACAGGTTTGCGGTAAAAAATGAAGACACAATAGGAACTTCCTCGAGCGCAAGTTTCAAGTACGTAACAATACAACATGAAACACAATTCACAATAAAAACAGACGTACAGTTCATTTTTAAGTCCCTTATCGAACTTTACCAGTAAATAATATAAAAGTATTTGCTTTGGAACTATGCTCATTATACTGAATAACTTTTGCTTGGAGGCAATTCGATATCTATTATGGTTTGGCTGATCTCCTAGAGGTCCATTGAAGATACTCCAAGAATCATATTATTTTATTCTTTAAAACCTACCCTGAACTACAATGAGCACTCCAAAACATATTTATTCAAATCAATTCAGGGGTTCTCGTGTTTTGTACTTACACATTTAGCGATTCATTTTCATTTAATTATAGATATATTAGGATTTATTTATGTATTTATTTTATGTTACTAACACTAAACATACCTGGACGTTAGATGTTTATTCTACTACCTTCAAAGCCCATTCATCGCCTCGAATTCTAGTTATAAACGCATACATCGCTTAATTGTTACTGGCGATAATTGACATCGCTTGCACCGTCTGGCTGCGACTTGCCTGACTTGGCCTGAAAGGGCACGTCAATATTGTGGAATTGCCTTTGGCTTCGTCGGTAACGCTTTGTGGACGGCACGTTCTGAAATCACGTCAGATACAATTTCCATGAGTGTCATTTAAATAATAAAAAAAAATGGAAAATGAAAGTTTCATTAATAGATTTATTGGCGAAAACACCGTCAATCTTCCAACTTTGATTGACATTATTTTTGGACATGTTTAATACGATGTGATGTGATGTGGTTTAAAAATGTATATATTTTAAACATTGTTGTTATATTGACTTTAATTATAGTAAAAGTAACGTGATTTCATAACGATGTGTCCAAATATGATAAGCTTGTTAACACTTATGAAATAATATAGATATCAAATTAATAACTCCCTTAAACTGAAATCGCTTCTGAGAGCTGGAATATCTGTACCCGTTTATACAATTTGGGGATGACGCGTTAATTGCGTTTAGTGTTTAACGCAACGTCCCCAAATTATGACGTGTCCGTGCATTTTGATTGCAACTCAACAATATTCTATTCGTCATGCTACCTACTCTTTAGTTGTCTTTGGTTAGACTACCATACTACTTCTGGGGATTAAGAAGGAAGTAAAAATAGATCTTTGATAACAGTTTTAGAACAATCAATAATCAAAAATGCATTTTTTTTTAATTTTGTTCAATTATGGAAAAACTGCTTTTCTTCTGTTTTTCTTAAAACAAACAATTTAGGCAACCGATATATGATTGAGTTATGTCTTACACTAGACAGCTGCCGAGCAAGGCTCGGTTGATAAGTACTATCTCTTACGCCGCAATAGGAATATTTTCAATATGACTGTCTATTAACTTACATACCGTAAAGAAGTTAAAAGTAAAAGTTAATAAGTATCTAAGTGTTTTTGGAAAGCTATTTTTTATCTTCAGGGTGTACAAACGCGAGTCTAAGAAAATACGGTTTAAAATATTGTCTTATTTGTATCATTGTAATACGAATAGAGGGTAAGCCTTACCTTCATCTCGTATCGCAATATTATTAAAGTAATAAGTATAGCGCTACATCGTACGGCGTAGTAAACCTAAAATAATCCTTCGCTACGAGACGGTGGTTAGGGCACACCCATTAGGGCGCGTAGAACGTAAGCAATGGTTTTTCATTTTGTTTGTTTATTTTCTTTTATGCGGTTTGCAACAACTGGTCGCACTTGTTACTGAGTACATAATTGCACTTTATGATTCGCCTATTAAAATTACCTCATTTTATATATAATCTTATTAATTCACGCCTAGTTTTAGCGTAAATATATTACATACATTTTCTTCTTCTTTGCAACCCTTATCTATCGCATTATTGGACTCGGGTCTCCACTCACAATATGAGGGGTACAGGGCCTAGTCCACACGCTGGCCAAGTGCGGATTGGTAGGCTTCACACACCTTTAAGGACATTATGAAAACTATCGGAAGTGCAGGTTTCTGCACGATGTTTTCCTTCACCGTAGCAACTGATAATAAACTTCTGATACGCGCATAATTTTGTAAATTAGAGGTGGGCGCAACAGGATTTGAACCCGGGACCTGCCGTTCAAGAGAACGTTCAATCTATTAGGCATTACTTACAGCATTTTGTTAACTATGATGCGTAAAGTCTGTATCGATGAGTATCTACATGCATTCTCAACTCTTTTGTTGCACTGAAGTCTAGATAGTTCGATTTTAAAGTTATATTTTCAAAAACTGGTGCTTATTGTCATCAAACTATAGAAGATCTTGTCTAAGCCTAGTTGGCAGTGACCCTGCGAAGCAAAGTACCAAACTTCGATTCCCGGCCGGGGCAGATATTAAATATCTTTGAACAACTCACACACGGCCCCAAACTAAACGTCAGCTTGTACTATGTGATGTGTTGTTCGATGTTCCTATAATGAAATAAATATTTTTAATTTGAATTGAATTTGAATATGGTGATCCGACGACTGGTAAACATGTGGATAGATATTTTTTATTCCCAGACACACAAAACAAACATTCCTGTTCATCATAACAAAAGTTTGTCCTGGGTGGGAATTGAACCCAAGATCCTAACCATTAGACTAACGAGCCAGCCTCGGATGGAAATGGGTAAACTGTAAAGGATTCTGAAATTTGTGTGGAACCATAAAAACGAAATTGATAAGTGAATTTTCCAACTGGCTTATATACTACGAACGCGAATAGTGAAGGGTTATCTTGTATAGGTAAAATGTCGACGGCTGCTGCCGCATTCGGTGTCCGTGGGCGGCCCACCGTAACCTTGCTTACTTGATTATCTTGGTATATATTCTCTTGGTATATATAGTCAGGAGATCAGGTGAACCAGAGGTGTCTAAGATAAGATTGGATCTATAAAAGTTTTATCACCATGTATTTCTGTGGCTATAGGTGGCTAGTTTATCTATAGAAGTTTGTCGACAAAAGTCATAAAGTAAAGTCAAGTGTCAATTGTCAACTTTAATTTCACGTGCTTTTGTAATTTTGTTGTTCTGGATGGAATTCTAATTTAGAGATTTCAGTTATTTTAAATTGTGTTATTATTCGGTGTATTAACATTGTTTGGAGAAGATAATGCATCGATTGATCTCGGCGAGGAACTTGTATCAGAGTAACATTCATGGGATCGCTTTAACATCTAATAATACGTCCATAACTCTATTACCGGCCAAACAATGCTCGTTTTGCCGCAAATTCTTTTTAGCAGAACATTATACAGGTAAAGTTTGCTAATTATCGATTATTGCTTACTGTAGATATTGCAAAATATTATAACAAAACAGTGTAATAATATAAACATAACCTAATTTACGCATTGCGTAACGATTCACGCTAATTCCAGGAAATGTTTTTATTCGACATCAATCTACGAAAACGGCTAATGCTCTGAAATCTGTTAAAAAGAAGACTAGACATAAAGCTTACAAAAAATATGGCGAAGTAATGGAAGGTATGTATTTAATTTTTTCGTGTTTGTTATGATGTGCAGCAGGACATAAATTGCTAATGAAAAATACTGTCTTTTCCAGTTAACGAGAGCAGTATGATGGAAACGAAGGTTTCTATAAGTAAATTGCATGCCAAACATCTATCTAAGTTGGCTTCGAGTCCAGTGTCTTTGGGCCAGCTTCATCAGTTAACAACAAAACCAATGAAGAAGTCATTAAATGAAGTCGATCCGGAATTGCTTGAAACTGTCAAAGAAAAGATATTAAAGAAAAACTTATCTGTTTCCTCAGGAATAAACTTGGAAAATGACAATTGTACTCTTATATTCACTAGTCACAAAATTTCAGCATTAGAAGACAAGTTTAAAACAAAGCAGTATGTCGATAAGGTCAAAGAGAGTTACTATAGTTTTAGGAAAGCCACACTTTACGATCAGAGGTTGCAGGACTTGAGATATGCAATTAGTGAAGGAGTGACTCAAGAACTTGATTTAGAAACTAGCTTAGAGAATGATGATCCTACAAAGGCACCAAAGAGTCCACATGCAATATTTCGGGAACTTTTCATAGAAAATAATCATTTAGATAGTTATGATCAAGAACTATTTGGCCATCTTTCTAGTTTGCAGTAAGTATTTTGTGACTTGTTAATTGATTTGCTAAAACACTATTACCTGACTTAGTGATATGTACTGTAACATAACTTGAAATCCAAATACACCACAAAACAACAGTCACCCTATAGGTCTAGGTTACCCTTACAAAATATGATGGGATACCTTGCAATCAAAAGCAATTGCAGCAAAGGCTATGTCAATGTAGATAATGTTTGTATGTTTTTTAAATATAATCAATACGAGATCCTGTACAATACTTATTTATTTATAACTTTATTTTACCAAATCAGTGTGGTACAAAAGTCAGATTTGATACTAAAAGTATTCTCTACCAGCCAACCTTTGGTCTAAGCAGAAATCAACGGAAGGCGTTATTAAAAATAAGTCATGACATGAATTTTTAAAAAACATATAAAGACAAATTGCAAATAAATAAATGAAATTAATAAATAAGTTAAATGAGAGGATAAAAGAAGAAATGTAAATATTAAACTCGTACATGGGAATGAATTTTGTATAGTGAAATCCTTGAATATTTTATAGAATTAGTGTTTTATTTCAGCAAGTTTTCCATGCAGGAATTATTTGATTTCTGAGGAGGCAGCCCTTTAACTTCCCCTGTGATTTACATGTGGTATAACTATATTTTTTACTATTGATTTAATTCTAGTTATCAAGGAATACCGCACCCAGCATTATTAGATGATGTATGTGATGACCCACTCCACACAAATATTAAAACAAAAGATGACATGGATCCTAATAAACAGCTTTCCAAGACCTTGAATGTAATAAAGGCGTAAGTATAAATTAATGCTTTGTACAACAATAACAAGTATCACATAGTTTTTAGCTTGAGAAGTTATTGCCAATAATCATATTGATTACCAATATGTAAGTTTGGTAACAAGGAAACACAAAGACTGACAATGTAACCAATCCTAGAAAATTCTAGAAATGCAGGAAGATTTTTTTGATTGAAATGAATTTTAATGTTAATGTAGGCAACAAGCAATAAAGCAAAGAAAGAAAAAGCAGCGTCAGAAGCGTCGAGCGGCCCAGGAACTGTCTATGAAGCAGGACATGAAAGAGTTGGAGCGGCTGAGCAAGCAAGACACAGTGCAACGTTTGCTGTCTGCGCACCTGCAAGTGTTGTGTACCCTTGATATGGTCACTGAGGTATGTGTGACCTCTCTGTCTCACTGCTAATCATTTCCTACATTTCAGAATTAATAAGAATGTAAAATAATCCATAATATATTTCAAAGATAAAGATTTTATCTTAAGTGGTAAATCTGGTAACTGTCCTACTTTGATTAGGTATGTCTTTCAATTATAATCTGTGAATATAATACATCAAAAAGAGATTTGAGCATCTTGTAAGATCTTGTGTATGAAGGTGAAAATTTGTTTCAGGCCCGCCAAGTGCTGCAATATTACAGACATAGAGGTCGGAGAGCAGATCAGCCTAAAGTCATTGACGTTAAACTATACAATACTTTGATGCATGGTCATGCTTTTAAGGTACTTAATTGTTTTCTAGAGGTAAATTTTGATACAATTTGTAGGTAGGTTCATATCAGGTTAGCACTATTTTTAACTGTTTCAGTAATTTGCGTTTGATTCCAAAATGAAATTGGATGTGAAACACACTTAGATATATAATAATCAGATTTATTTGATTCAATAACTATTTATTATACTTTACAGGGGAATATTGATGGTACTGAAGAATTGAAGTGTTTTATGGCCGAAGACAAAGTGGAGCCAAATGCACAGACATATGCTGCTCTCTTTGAGTGTGTGGAAAGAAGCAATATTAAAGACAAGGTGCCAGTATTATTCAAGTACAACCAGGAGATGCGAGAAAAGGTTTGTATTGTTCAATTAAAAAAAAAAAATTACAAAATTATGAATGAAAAATTTGATGAAAGGTTTGTAATTCTTTTCAGGGCATCAGTTTAAATGATTTATTGGATAAAGCAATGTTCCAGTACGACCAGAGAGAAGTAGTATTAATGGCAGTTAGGAGGCTGCAGCCAGATTTTGTCCCTGACTACACCCCGCCTGTTCTGGACTATGATTGTCCCCTCCTTGAGGATTTAAACTTAAATAAAATCGATAATCGAAAAGGTTTGCTTACATCTCCTGCAGAAGACTTATTAACTTTGGAGGAATTGAAGCAGAAAGGGCGGGAACAGTTACAGATGGAGATCGATGGAGAAATTGAAGTGGAGAATATCAGTGCAATGAATAACGAAACGCCAACAGTTAACAAATATGTAATAATTTGTTTTACTTCATTTTTTAAGACGCAAATATTCGTAAAAAAATTTATTATAAACTAACGGCCTATTCCGGCTTCGCACGGGTAGGCATGTATTTTTTAAGTGTTGCGGGAGCCGACGTCGAATTTAGACCGCGTAACTGCCTATCTAATAGATTGTGCAAGCCCCTCTCCCGCACTTCGGTGCTCCCACCCTCGCCTTAACCGTAACTAACTTAACCTTTTAATTTTAAACTCCTAAGCATCTTATGATGCTCGAGCCACAATAACTTTCTATTGTTATCAAAATGCGCCGGAGACGAAAAGTTCACATTTGTTACTGATTGACAATTTTGGAAATCGAGTCAGCAGTTTTTGAGTTTATTCGTTACAAACATACAAAACAATACAAAACTGTCCTCTGTATAATTCAGTGTGGATGGAAGCTGAAAATTTGATTTTGCGTTTATAACAATTTTACAATTATATTTGTACTTGATTTTGACATCATATCTCGAAAAATGCATTTTTGTAATTGTTACTTTATTGTAGTTTATTTTTTTTTACATTCAATAAATTAGCGCTTGACTACGATATCATCTGGCGATGTCGATTATGTGAAACGTACTAACTTAGTAAAAGCCTATACTATACATAGTATATACTTAATGTAATAATAACAAAAGGCATTTTTTGAGAGTTGAGAAAGTAAGTTAACAATTTGTGCCTATGCAATTATTTTAGAGGGGGATACTAAAAAATACGGAAAGTGAGTGGCGCAACGTGATCCGAGAGGCTTTCGACCGCAACCTGAGAACGCTGCGGTCGCGCAGCTGCGCCTCGCACTCCGCCATCACGCTGTACCCATATCTGAAGGTTTTAGAGGTAAAATAAGTAATCATACTTTGTTTGCTAATATTACAAATGCTAATAGTAATTCTGTCTCTCTGTTTCTCTGTGTCTCTGTTGCACTTTTACGTATAAACCTTTTATCGCAAAAAGTGGTTGAAATAGGGGTTGCAAAGGTAAGCTCGACATTGTCGAAGATAAAACTGTGAAACTATGAATTTATGTACTAATACACACGAGTTATATATATATATATATATAGACTTTTTTCTGGGCATTTTTGAAATGTCGACCTGCGTGGGGATGTAAACAGTCCTACGCGAAGAAGCCGCGGACAAAAGCTAATAAGAAAAGGATGCCAGTG
Organism: Racta chiria; assembly: GCA_018249195.1. Taxonomy (NCBI): domain Eukaryota; kingdom Metazoa; phylum Arthropoda; class Insecta; order Lepidoptera; family Hesperiidae; genus Racta; species Racta chiria. Next base: position 8,068 of record DWKC01000210.1, read on the forward strand.
TGTATTTATATATTTATTGCGAAAACAAGGTACACCTCAGTTACAGCTGCAATTTACATCCATGTACAATGTGATGTAATGTTCATAGGTGGGATGACTTGCCAAAGTACAGTGTATATTAGTGTGCCAATCCGTATTTGACTAGCACATTGAACTGCACTCCTCACAGTCGGATATCTGAGCCCAGCAGGTGGGACAGTTATGGGATGTACTGATGATGATCTTTGTTCCAGCCGGACCAATTTGTTGAGCTGATCATGGTGGAAATACGTAAGCTGATCGACGGTAGCGAGTCCTACAGTCCCACCCTGAAGCTCCTGCAGCGGGACCTGGGGACACAAGTGTATCATAAGTAAGATAGTATACATTTTATTAGTAAATTAGTAACTGTCAACTGTCAACACGTGAAACTGTTACCGGTATTAGTTTTTACAGAGGGTAAAAAAACGGCCAAAGGTCAAGCCACGCGCAAAGCAGGGTTCCAGTTGGGGGAACCTATCCGAAACAATTTTCCCTTTTAAATTCAATATATGAGTTACTATTACGATATTTTATATACTCTCAGCGATAAGGCCGACTTTTGTTGACATTCTTGATATATTGATTCCTTGTTTATATTGTTTTGGTTACTTTTCGAATTACACATCCTCTGCCCAATGGCGAGTAGGATACATGAGAAGAGTGATCTTCTCATTGAAAGATTGTGAAATCTTCCGTGTCAAAAGTCATATTGTTTATCGTTTAGAAGCTGGTGATCACCTAGGTAGGTATCGGGAGCAGTTGGAAAAGGTGAGGAAGTTATGGCGTCCGGTCTGTAGTTCTCTGGATCAGATCACTTTCCTTTTTTTTGGGAATAGGGTGAACTAAGGCTATCTATAATAATCCTTCCGCGAAGCCTTACCACCGAGCAATTGACTTCTGTTGCATCTGTTCTGGATAGGCGCTTTTATTCTAGGCCGCCCCAATACGGTTGATCGATGAACATGTCATGCCACTTTTTGAAGCTGAGACCCGGCCAATTGTACACTTGTTTTGGATCAGACAAAAGCCATCTCCCAAGAAATCCCTCTATTTCCCAGGTATCAAATAAAGCACCGTCGTCACAACGGCGTGTTACAGAAGATAACGCAGGTTTACGAACAGTACTGCGACTGGTATTTGACGCGGCGCGCGCTCGATGACGCCGGCCGCCCGTACAACGCGCGACAGGCTTGGCAGCTGTTGCTGCACCGGAACAGGGAGGGGGCTAGCCTGGTATGATGATTGGTATATTAGTTAGTTTATATGTTTCTAGCTTAGATTAGAGTGCTTTACTACTTGAGACTTTTTTGGTACGCGCATTCAGTTTGGATTGTAATCAATTGTATCTTATCCTTACTACAATATTATAACGGACGAGTCGTCCAACGGCTTACCCAAAATGTGACACATACATATATTTTCTCGCGAAATGGATCAGATGTGACTAGATCATTAAATATAATTGTTCAATATAATTCACGGCCTGTTTACGTTCGTTTTCGTGTACGTTTTATACTGTTGTTGTAGGACTTAGCAGAAAGCCCCTGGCCAACTGAAATACGTCAGAATATTGGAAAATTCCTGTACAACATTATCATCAATGATGTGAAAATCGACGTTAACATGTTCAAACAAAAGGCTAAGCCGTAAGTATTCGTCCATCTCACCACATTGGTTCGGTTTCGACACTAGTTTTGTTTTATAAATTAGTATATCTTTTCTCGTAGTTAAAATCTTGGCTTCAACTCATTAATGGACACGATTACTGAACACGGGTCTCTTTTAGTACGGAGGAGGTTTAGAGCACACTCGTCCACGCTGCCAATGAAAGAATACCGGGAGTGTTTCTCCGGTGCTTTATTTTTTCTTCCGGCCTACACTATCGCACATAGTCTTAAGTTTATGTCGTTTTATAAAGACGATGATAGTTAGGTATTATCTATTGAGACATTAGGCTCTATCATATAATTATCTTTATTTTTATAACATTTTGTTATTCATTTCATTATTAATATATGTAGGGACTTGGTATTGTTAACTTCTTGACTTTCCTTATGTGAGCTATTGGTTCCTAAGAAGAAATAATTGATTTGATCGAGTTGGTATTTTGAAAATTAGTGGAGCAACCTAACCCGGTTGCCGCCCGTAGGCCTCTGACATGCAGTCTTTTATACCCTTAGGTGGTGACCCGATCCTGAAAATTTATTTATATTTTTTAAATAATTGTTTTTTCTATTTTTTTTTATTAAAAAAATATTTTCACCCTTCTACTTCCATCCTACATTTATGGTATCTTAGATACCATGTTTGCTGGCTCACCTTGTAGTATACATATATATTTCCAGTAAAAAGCTACCAGCGGTGTATAAGGTCCACCGACCCTGGGGCAGGTTGGTCCGGCTGGAGCTAAAGCCGCACCCGGTGCTCGCGCGGCTGTGGGTGTCCGCTGCGACGCCCGCTCTGCGCATGCGCGCCGCCCTCGCGCCCACCGTCGGCCCGCCTGCCCCATGGGTCTCCACCACGTCGGGGTCTTACCTGTTGACAGAGACCCCGCTGATACGGTAAGTTAAATAATGAAAAAGTAACAATAGTATTTATACTTAATAGTTAATAACTTATTAGAAGGTAATTTAAAAGAACAAAAACTGCTTTAAAATTATTTTTTTCTTAGTTATTTTTTTTAATGTAAAAGGCAATAAATTACTTTCCTTCGATATGTTGTATCAGGATGCCGGTGTACGTGATGAGTCAGTCCAAGCTGATGGAGGAGGCTCCCCCGGGCTCGCTGCATCCGGTACTGGATAGCCTCAACCAGCTGGGAGAGGTACCCTGGCGGATAAACAAGCCTGTGTTGGATCTACAGCTGCAGGTGTTTAGGTGAAAGAATGCTTTATAAATTAATTTTGAACTGATTTCAAAAAAAGGTGGAGCTTATCAATTCGCCTGTTTTTTATATATATTAGAAAGTTATTGTGTAAGATGCGATCATATGATGCCACGCGGATTTTAATGGGTTAATGGTGTACCAATATGATGATTCTTCTTTTATTCGATAGCTGGTGTTTGTGGTTTAACCATTCAAATTTGAGTGACATCTGGCGAGTACTTTTCGAGTTATCTTTTGTAATGCATATTCAATTGACTTGGAATATGTTAACGATGTTCTTATATTATTACTTGTCGATGTCATTTGAAATCCGTTTTTTTAATATTATTTAATGCATTTAAGCAGTGATAGCTTAACGGTTTGAACGTTGGTCTCTCGAACGGGAGGTTCCGGGCAAATCCTGCTGCGCACATCTCTAATTGCGCACCTATAATTTTCAAAGTTATGTGCGTACCAGAAGTTGATTATCACTTGCTTCGGTGAAGGAAAACATCGTGAGGAAACCTGCACTAACGAGAGTTCTCATAAAGATCTCAAAGGTGTGTGTAGTCTACCAATCTGCACTTGGCCAGTGTGGTAGACTATGGCTTGCACCCCTCACATTGTGAGTAGAGACCCGAGCCCATTAGTGGGACAATTATGGGTTGCAATGATCATGATGTAATGCATCAGTCGAGAAGAGGATATCGTATCCCCTTATTTATTTTCGATTTCATTATGTGAGCTCTTAGTCCCTGTAATGAAATAATTTGTCTTTGACTTCAACTTGAATATTTGGTTTTTGTGAAGATCTGGTGGCGATAAGAAGCTGGACATCCCCCCGCCGTCGTCAGCGTTGGACACGTCACAGTTCTGCCCGGGGGACGCGGCGGGCGCGGCGCTCAAGCGGCGGCTGGCCATCAACCGCGCGCGCGCCGACATGCACTCGCTGTGGTGCGACGCGCTATACAAGCTCTCGCTGGCCAACCATTACAGGTGAACATTTCTAAATCATATCTTAATCAAGACATATTTTACCCTATTATATGTGTAACAAATAAATAACATAGTCACTTGGATCGTGCTTTGTTTACAATTTCAACAATATATTTTTTTAATATTTACCGAATTCTAATATTTTATCCAAATTATTAAAGAACTACCTAACCCCCCCTCCGCCCAGGGACCGCATGTTCTGGTTACCCCACAACATGGACTTCCGCGGGCGCGTGTACGCGGTAGGCCCGCACGTGTCCGTGCTGGGCGCGGATGCGGCGCGCGCATTGCTCACTCTAGCTAAGACCATGCCGCTGGGGCCGCATGGGCTGCGCTGGCTCAAGCTGCACGCTGTGAATTTAACTGGGACTATGAAGCGGAATACTATTGATGAGAGGTACATTTTGAAATAGACTAGCGTAGTGTCTAGTGTAGATAAGGTATTATTGCTTGTGATATCTCACTGAGACATACCACTGCAGAAATTCGAAAGTGTTGACTCTGCGCAAGTAAAATACAATTTTAACTCACATATTGACTATTTTTCTTTGTCAAGAGATGTTAAAAAGTGATTTATTTATTTGTTAGGGTACTAAAACCAATTTTGATTATATTTTATACTTATCACAACAGATACGAATATGCAGAGAGCGTAATGGACAAGATTTTGGATTCAGCCGACCGGCCCCTGAATGGGCAAGGGTGGTGGCAGCAATCGGAAGAGCCGTGGCAGACGCTCGCCTGCTGCATGGAGATCGCCAAAGCAATCAGATCACCGAACCCTGAAGGTATACCTTATGTTCGGTGTTACTCCGAACATTACATAGTAGGTTTAAGTTAAAACCTAGATGTGGTTGTTTGGTGTAATAAAAAATGTTCGAATAAATTCGCTATACGATTTTTTTCCATACCTACAACGGAGTACGTCCACACGTACTTAAGGCGCGTTTTAAAAGTTTATTTGTGAATCAATAAGCATAATTATTTTCTTTCGAAATATTTGTTTTTCCTAATTTGTTAAATAATATTTTGCCAGTGCTGCAAGAACCCAATATTTTTTCGTGACCTAGTACCGGGTTGCAATCCAAGCTGATTTTAACCTTTTTGCGATGTCGACCCGTGCCTTGTTGATGAGTTAAAACCATAAGTTTAATGTGGTGTGCAGAGTACGAATGCGGGTTCCCGGTGCACCAAGACGGGTCGTGTAACGGACTGCAGCACTACGCGGCGCTAGGGCGGGACGCGCCGGGCGCCGCCGCCGTCAACCTCGCGCCGCGCCCGCGACCGCACGACGTGTACACAGACGTCGCCGCACTGGTATGTACTGATCGTCAGGAAATTACGCAAATTATCATCACCAACTCACACCAACTTACAAACAACTCCACACCAACACTTACCAACTCAAAAAAACTCACACCGACTCAAAATAAACTCACACCAACTCACTTTAGCTGGTAAAGTGGCGAAATTTTTTTTTATTGTCTACCCATAGTGTAGGGCATCGTTGGATAGGTTTTTTAAAATCAATATGGGTTTTGGAAGATAGATTTTAGATTAGAGATCCGTTTTCAAAATATTAAGCTTTAAAGCTTCAAAGGCTTTTGTTAGGGTCATGATCTCCCTCTATAAACTAAACGATTAGAACTGTAAATCCGAAAAATATTCTTATATGCATATAGTGAATTAAGAACGAAAATTGTTTTGGATAGTATGCTTAACTGGTTAAGGAGTAATAACTTCAAACTACAGAACGCTACATTGTGCATGGTTTGACACGTACTTGGAATGTTGTTTTATATTTCTATGCAGCACCCCCTAGGAGTGCGTCAAAAGTTTTGATCGCGTACGATTCAGCCAAACACTTAGGCTAAATTGAACCATAAACCGCTTGACATAAAGTCCACATTTCAATTAAAATTCAAAATTAAAAATAAGTTTATAAATGTAGATACTTATACGTTACGTGACGTTCAGGTGGAGGCGGCTCGGGCTCGGGACGCGGCTGAGGGGCTGCCGGCCGCGGTGACGCTGGAGGGGTTCGTGCGGCGGAAGGTGATCAAACAGACGGTTATGACAACCGTATACGGCGTTACGAGGTTCGGGGCGCGGCTGCAGATCGCTAAACAACTTAAAGGTATCTATGTGTTAAAGCGTTTATAGCCCAGGTTCTTGCGTCGATGACGAGTGATCAACGAAGTTAAGCAGCAGCGGGCGCCGTCTGTAGGAGGATGGGTGACCGTTAGTGGAAAAAAATCCTCATTCAAAATTCAAATTCATTATTTAAGTTTTAGTAGAATAAACAATTTGTCACAATGATAATTTATTTTCTGTTAGAAATGGCCCCCCGACACTTCTCAATGCCCAGTGATACCTTTACCGACTCATATCGATAACAATAGAAAGTAATTGTGTCTCGAGCATCACAAGATGGTTCGGACTCCGCAGGGCATCATAAGATGCGAGACACAATTACTTTCTATTGTTATCGAGATGCACGGGAGTCGGTAAGGTCACAAGGAAATAATAAGAAACAATATATACGCGCAGGCGCGTGTCCAGTCCATGTTCAAAATAAAAAAACGTTCTGGAAACGCACTTGAATTATATTTTTCCCATTTAGATCTGTAGAGAACGAGAATGACCTATACCGCCATATTGAACTTTGCTCTCATTTCACATT
>DWKC01000211.1:0-14629 GCA_018249195.1 Racta chiria
TTGTTGATTGGCTCTGCCCATCCGGAACCGGATGTGGTCATCCGTTGCTACGGAATAGGAAGTGGGCAGAACTAAGATGGCGTTCTGTGCTGTGATAGTAGTGTGTGTTGCGGAGACGTGTTGATATGAGAAAGTTGTTGTAATTAATTTATACTAACTTCGTCCTTACGTAGAATTAGATTAAGGATCTCCAAGACCTTTGAGCCGGTTTTTATTTACAACTAGCTGAGCCCGCGACTATGTTCGCTCGGAATTTGTATAGACGGAATCATTAAATTGACATATCTTTTTTATTTGTGCATCAATTTTAATAAGTGTATTGTATTTTATTATTATTATTGTATTCATTTCAAGCTTAGCCCAATACATCAGTGAAAGCCGCATTCAAATCGGTCCAGCCGTTTCTGAGGTTAGCCTGAACAAAGACATAGACAAACAGATAACAAAGACACAGACAAACACATAAACAGATAAACATACAAACGGACAAACGGACACACTTACTTCAAACCCCGCTATAAGTTTCCTCCATATATCTTTTATATACAGACAGCGATCAGTTACAGATTTATTATATGTATTTAATGACAATGAAATATAGTCTTTCGTAATACATAGAATGAAAATTTTGAGATTAGAATTTTTGTTATTTTAAAATATAAAGTGTCCTTGAACTGGGGCACGAAAGTGTCTCCGGTAAGTCGAGCAAAAGAACAAAAAGGCAGTGCTGTAAAATCCTTTTTACGGAGCCATTCCGGCCATTTTCAACCTTTTGTAACTGCGTTGTCGAAAAAGCTTAAAAAGTACATTAATTCATTAATGTTATTTTAATTGAATAGCTTATATTTTAGCATATTTTTTTAAAATTACATTAGATTAAAACCAGTCGTCAAAGAACTTGCAATTTGCCAGTTGATGTTCTTCATTTTGTTACTTCTGACTTGGTGATCATCATAATTCTAAGGTACTTCTAGCGTCTGCTATGTCTAGCGTTATATTTATCTTTATATATAGAAATGAATGTTTGTCTGAATGTCCTTCATAAAATCGTAAACTATGCATTTGATCATGTGATGATCTTTAGCAAAGTTGTTGTGCATGAGCTTACGAAGGTTTCTGAGTTGGTCCGACCAATTTTAGACAGATGGCGCCACTGTCATTCCAATGGATCTATGACATACACACGCACACAAGAAATACAACGATATAAAGATTAGATTCAAACGCGGACGAAGTCGCGGGCACAACTAGTCTTATATATAAAATTCTCATGTCACAATATTAGTTACCTTACTCCTCTGAAACAGCTTTACCGATTTTTATCAAATTTTATATATGCATATTCAGTAGGTCTGAGAATCGGCTACTATCTATTTTTTATACCCCTAAATGATAAGGACTGTCCACCCCCTAACATTATTTTTTAAATTTTTGGTCAATTTTTTCCATTTTTATTTTTCTATAATGTGGCATTAAAAAATACATACAACCCGAAACTTTTACCGTTCTATCAACAACCCATATTTTAAAAAAGTAATGTAATAATTTTTTTTATCGCCCTCGATAACTGATCAATTATCCTCTTTCCGTAAAGTTCCTTTCTCTTTATTACGTAAAGTAAGTAGTAATATAAGTACCACCAAGTTAGCAATCAAAAAGTGACTAGTCGCCCGTATCCGATTGCGAGGGCTCTGAAATGGTATTAAATAGGAAATAAATCCATTTTTGGAAAGAAACCTAACTTAACCCAACCAAATTATGGTAAGTTGTCACATCTGTGATCATAAAATAATATTTATCAGAAATTTTGTTAGCTAAGAAAGAATGTCCTTTTCAAGCACTGGAATTTCTGAGAAAGTATGGCAACGCGCGGTGACTGCGCAATGTGAATTGATGAAGGGGTTAGTGGTCAACCCGTGTCAGAAGTTTCTATGCCACCTTCGACAGGATAAATTGACTACCAGCTGTAGATAACAACCATGACCGACTTCTATGCGTGCGTGGATGTGCTCACGTAATTTTTGTCAGTCAACCGTCCAGTTTTCTTGTCCGCTGTTGCTTAATTTGTCAATCATTTACTATCGACGCAAGCCGCCGGGCTATGAACGCTTCGGGATTTATTAATCTCATTCCTTTTTATTAATGATCTCAATGTATTAACCAGGTGGTAGCGTTCCTCCGCCAAGCGAACATAATGTCGATCCTGCGCGAGCGCGGCGGCGGGGGCTGCTCAGGCGCGCTGCGGGAGAAGATCAACGCAGTGCGTGTGGAGGGCGCGCCTGCGCTCGCGCGATACCAGAACGACGTGCAGCTTACGTGTTTGCTCAGGTTAGTCGATATTTCTGTATAACTCATATCTCCCTCTCTAGAGGGATAAGTATTTTTCTGTTAGCGTTTACGCCAAGGGCTAGTTCATTACATTTAATGTAGCAAAACAGACGTCATATTTCATTGCCATACATTACAGTGAACTGGCGTTTGGCGTGAACGCTAACAGAAATGAATTTTCTCTGAAGGGTGTTCGCGCGGAGAATCTCCGATGCTTTATTAGCAGCATGTATACTTACATAATACGTTACATTTGGTTTATAGCATAAACGTGGATAGAATATTAGGTGTTTATGTTTTTGGTGGAAGATCAGCGTAGTAAAATAATATTCGGATGGGCAACTGAGAAATTTTTAAACTCCATTATAGATTTAGTGAAATCAAACCAATTTTATGAAAACGAATCATAATAGTACATTAAAATCCGAGTGTGCTACGTTAGTCATTACATAGGAGGAGGACTTGTCAACGCGAGCCATAGGCAAGTGTGGTAAGAAAGTCGATTAAGTAATGATCAATGCACACGCGTGTTACACGACGTTTTTCAACACACTTGCGAAAAATCCACTTCAAGTCAACATTTTTGATAATAAATCATAAAGCGGCAAAAATGTTACCAATATAAAGAAATAGGCCGTGCCTGGTGACAGTATAAATCTCGGAGAAAAAATTCGCCCTCTAGCCGCGAGTAATACATTTTAATCAAAATTACATTTAAAAGATAGCGCTGTACCGAACGCTAAATCACGGTAACGTTTTTATCGCGTAGCTTACATAACTCAGTTCAGTAATACCATGGACTAAAATGTACTAGTGGACTAGCAAAGCCAAACAAAAAACGGTACATCGTGATTTGGTACCTCATGGCTCACTAGATGCCGCTCGGTGTATCAAATAATTTGCTTAACATGAAATTAATCTACCTTTTAAACTCTAAAACATCTTATGATGCTCGAGACACAATTACTTTCTATTGTTATCGAGATGCGCCGGAGTCGGTAAGGTCACTCTCCTACAGAATGCAGTCTATTCGTTTATTGTAAGTAATACACTATAGGGACAGCCTAGATGGCGCTCTGCTGCCATTTGTACTACATAGTTGAATAATTTTTTAGATGTCAGCATAAACATAATGAATATTTTTATTGTTTCTATACATTGATAACTATGTATTCTTTATATAATATCAACGCCATCCAGTTTTATCTAGTTGGAACCAACTATCACCTTCCTTATCTACAAAAACTTTCCACATTATAAGGGTATTTAATACTTATTATAACTTAGGAATTAGTATAGAATTCTTTAAATTGTCATATCTTTTTTATTTGTGCATCGATTTTCATAAAAATTCCACGCGTCTCCTACTTAAAAAATATTGTTGCCCATAGATGTCAGCTTCTTTTAACAGATGGCGCCACTTGTGTTCGAGCATTAGAGATATTGGTGTATTTAGGAGAAGTCAAATAAACATTATGAAAGAAGAAGTCAACAGATATATAACATATCGTTCAAAGTCGTTTTATTTAGATGTCTTAAGTGATAGTGGAACAACAATTGCTGCATGATAGTTAGTTGCTTATCAAGACTTTAGGCTCTTTCATAGAATTTTCTTTTTTTAAATATTTATTATAAATTTTATTATTTATATAGGTAGAGCCTTGGTATTGTTAACTTCTCGACTTTCGTTAAGTGAGCTTTTAGTTCCTAAGATAAAATAAATGTTTTGATTTTTTTTTTTGCTAAGGGATTGCTAAGACAAACAATGGATTTGTAGACTATTTGCACCCTATAAACTTTTTCTAGCCAGTGTAATAAAACGTATCGCTTATTCGATATATTAAAACAAAGTCTAAAATCGTGTTGATTACACTTTTTATAACTGAAGAATGGCTGGACCGATTTTAATGATGCTTGGTTTTTGGGATTCGTCTCAGCCCCGATTAACAGGACAACTATTTGTAAACAACAAAAGTGGAAGACCTGATCTGTAACACTAAGGGATCAGCGAAACTATTGAATATATTGAAATGCTTTCATAGGTAAAGCTTTTTAATGTGTCGAGTGTTACTAAAGATAGATAGCTGAAATATGAAGATATGATATACCTACGTTACAAAAAAATTGCGCAGAGCGTCTGCCGGACAGCTACTTGTCTATAACTGTCATTTTAATTACTGATGGCGTTGATGTATGCGCCGGGAATGAGGGCATTCTTTACATAACCGGATTTATGTTGGCGCTTATCCAATATATTTTACGTAGACGAAACAATTGTAAAATTATGGATATAAAATTAAAGAAGCAAGCATCAGCCTCCAGTGTAATCTCTGATTTGACTACAGGAGCAAGGAGACGAGGTTTTGAAAGTAAACGATATCCTTTTCATTTTAACGAAATAATCATCTTTTTCAACCAACCAATCGTAAGATACAATCTAGGGAAACACTACACGATCAAATATTCTTATTATGTTTCAATTACTGACTTGAGAGTTTAATTGTTATTTGGTCTATATGACATACTTGTCACAACGTCTCCAACCCACTAAACCAAATGACACGTTGCATACAATTAAGTGCATTGTTATTTTCTATCACAAAGGGAATTAGACCGTGTGAACTGGACCTTGTTAGGTTGGACACCGTAATCAAATAGTTTTAGTTATTGTAAACACAGTGGGATAACGTGTGGTTGACTCGATTTCGATAGTGACTCATGTGTTTTGTCTGGCCCCTTGTCGTTGATATACATATAATTTGCCGTTCCGTTGGTTTATTAGGCGTTTTAGAATATACGAGCGAATGGTCACGGACTCAATTGTTGACCCTAGTCGTACCTACTTGTTATTGTGAAATGCATTGCTTGCTTCTAGTATTGTTGAGTGAACCTGCAGAAGCAAGGAGTCGATTCCTAGCCGGAGTAGACATTGTGTCAAATCAGAACAAAACAAATCAAATTAAAATCGTTTAATTCATGTAGGTATATCAATACACTTATGAACGTCAAATATTTAGAATCTACCACCGTTTTAGAAAGGTGCCATAATAAAGAGGAGAAGAAATGGCGAAAGAAACTCCTCAGAAGTTAGAAAAGGGTATTTCCTTTTATTGATACTAAGTCGTTTCGAAGGTTTATTGATATTAAGGCTATTTTTTAATTCATCTCATATGAGCTTATATTAAAAAAAAAAACGAAAAACTATTTCTAGCTGTGACGGGTATTAATGGTTATTGTATTTTAGGTGTAGTTTAGTCAGTATGCAGCTTGCAGTAGCTTGGAACAGTCAACAGTTTTGCATCGAGCCCACAGTCGTTCCAGGACCAAGATCTCGTTTAGATAAAAGTATCGGTGTAAATTACAACAATTGTACCCGGTGACCATGATATAAATTACGATAGTCGTGAGTACCCGTTACGGTTAAAAATGTTTACAGTCCACGAGGACAAAAGTTTAAATTCAAATGGAACGGAAAATTCGTTAATAATTTCAATATTTCCAACGATAAGAGTTTATTTTCCGTTTCCCAACGTCATCGAGGACCTACCTGTCACGCGGTTTTTAAATTTCTCCCAGTTGTATGACAAAGGGCCAATTAGACTGCCCTGGGAGCCCGCTGTGCGTCACCCTGGCGAGGTGGCCCCGGGGAGTCCATGTCTTCATCTTGCGCTGTTATGATGACATTTTGCTGATTGCGGTGATTTGGTCTAATGGATTGGTAGAATATTGGATACACATCTCGGGCATTTCTTGAGATTCGGAAAGAATGAAACCGAATGTTTCGTAGTAAAACCCCTAAGATAATAAATACTAAAGAGGAATTAATTAAGAAGTGTTATGGAATATATTATCATCTGTTGCTTCATTGCGTATGCGTTTAAGCGTTTCTTCAGCAAGTCATCACTGTTCTACTGCAGGGCCCAACACGACGGCCAAATGCTGCTTGGTAGTACTCACTCTTTGAATACTTTATGGGGAACTCCTAGCGCAGGTTTTCTCACGCACTCCTTCGTCCTTCCAAAAGCAAGTTATAATCAACTTGTAATACATATAACTATGAAAATTAGAGGTGTACAGAAGGTTCGACCTGTCCTCTCGTTCGGGAGACCAACGTTCAAATAGCTAGGCTACATTTTATAGGCTTACTACTGTTTTGTATAAAAATATCTGGCATTTTTCTCTGAAACCATAGCGTAACCCGGAAATTAAAGGCAGTACAAAAGCACAATATTTCCTGTTACGTCAATATTTCTCCGCATGTTTACGTTCGAGGGACAAGGCACCCTGCAGGGCCATTTGCCCCAAACCGAGAGATTTCCGTTGACTGATCCTCCCTTGCAGTAGGTACAACATACTTATAACTGTAATAGGGGAAGCATTTCCTTTTTCTTGTATAACATGGTCAAATGCACCCAGGGAATATGGAGGTGAATTGTTTCAAATGTTGTCTGTTAATTTTGAGGTAATAGATGAAGAAACTGTAGAATGAGATGCTGTCAGGAACTTTATAACAGATTCATACACACAAAAGTACATATAATTGGAAGAAAGAAATTAAGGATCAAAGGTTTCTCTGGATGGTGGTAATGGTGGTAAGTAATAGCAGAATAAGGCGCGGAACGAGACCTGTTATAGAAACCTCAGAAGATGGACTCATAGACATCAAAGTACAGAAAATCAGGAGAATATTTTTTTATACCACTTTTTTTTTTGGTAAGTTATTAGAAATACCATTAAATGAGATCTGATAAAGAAGACGTGAGTAAAAGATTCATAAATATACACTAAAGTGTAGAAAACAAATGGATTTCTACCATAAGTATTTGTTTCATTCTAGAAGAAAAGAAATTAACTGAAATTTATTTGAAGATTCCGTACAGGTCCAAGACAGTTCAGTGCAGTACAGTAATCCAGGACAGTAGTGGTACGGGATTTGATGTACGAGTACAGGATACAACTATTTTTGAATTTTAACGAGTCAGGACATAACTTACGATTTTATTATCGGACAATTATGGCATATTTTAAATACTAACTCATTCAGATATTTATCTATATAAGAATCTTCCTCTAGTAGGTACTACGGTAATTGGTTCATATGTTTTTTTATTTGAACGGTTAACTGCTTTTCTAACTGTATAATTAAAATTTGATGTCAATTTAACGTCAATTCATACACAGATATTTTCCTCAAGCGGACACAAAAGTGCTACTTATTCATTCTCATCAACAAAAACCAAGTTGCAAATGACATTACTCTGTGGCACGGCAGTCAATGAATGGGTCGTTAGTGAATCTTCTCGTATGGTAACTACTGGATACTGGATGAATTAATCAATTCAATCAATCTCGGAGATGTTTTGATACGCGAAGTTATTTAAGATACCGTTAGACGGCTACTGCTTCACAATTAAAATACTGCAATAAAACTGGTCAAAGTAACACCAGAAGTAGAAATAGCGTTCGAAATCTGAAATTCGTTTAAAAATTTAATTAGAGAAGACCGATCGGCTTCCGTAAAAGCACATCGCCGAACACATTTTCTAATTAGCGATTGGTCACGCGCTCGGCGGCCAATCGCGAGCTATTCTCAATCCGAACCGGGCAATTTGAATTTGGAACGGTTCGACTTATGATTTGCTCACAATTATTCCTGGCCACTCGATAACGGACTTGTTCCCCGTTTAAATTTAAGATGACTTTGGCTATTATCTCCGGATTAATTTAATTATGATTTCTTTTATTGCGTTCGAAACAGCCGAACGTTGAAATCGGGTTTGTTATTATTTCGATGAACGATTTGGAATTCTTTGCATTGAAATATAATAATAAATAAGAATAATATATTTGGACAACTCACACACGCCCATCTGACCCAAACTAAGCGTTAGCTTTTACTATGGTGATCAGACAACATACATCTATATTTTTATTTACATACATAGATATAGTTACATCCAGACACACATAAACATTCCTAATCAACACAGAGAAGTTTGTCCTGGGTGGGAATCGAACCCACGACCTCCGGCTTAGCAGTCAGGCACCACTAGACCAACAGGCCAGTCAGATATGGGTCTGATAAAATGTTTTAAATCTAACGTTGTAATATTTAATGTAGCAAGATCTACATTTCCAGTATGCTCTTACAACCTAGACCCGGCAACCTAGACACGTAGCTCGCTAGGGGATTATAGATGTAAGCCTTCTGGTAGAAGCAACCTACGTTCATTGATTATCACAGATTACACGCAATGCGTTAACCGTGACATTTGCGTGTAGGATTTATGTCAAATAATTCTAAATTAAATAAATTGGTCTAGGAATATAAAATGGCTTAAAAATAAAAAAAATACCATAAGAAGTCAAGCTCTTGCTAGAATTGGTATAACATACACTAGTGTCTTCAATCCAACGCATGTGTAAATGCGCTGACACAAATGCGCAAACGCCATTATAGCGTTTTACTCCTGGGGCAAAAACTCAGAAGAATTAATCCCTTAAACAAAGAGTGTGAACATGATTGACGTGACCAACGAAGGGAATTCCAAATCAAACAAACTCGAGTGAGCGGTCACCACTAAATAAAGTGATGTCGTCATGCCAATTAAAAAAAATTATCCCCCTTAATAAGTGTCAATTCTTAACGAATGTGTGCATACGCATGATTTTTATTTCACGCGTTCCTTCTGAGACTGGTATATTTGGGACAGACAGACGACTCTAAGTCTTTACAGTAAAGTGCAATTTGTGCTTCAACGTGTTGGTTTTACGACTATTTTTATTGATGCTTAGGCCCCACACTCTTGATACAGCTCCAGTCGAGACTGGCATAACAAATGTCCGGTTTGAATGAAAATGCGCTCTGCACATAGTTGTTTGGGTCGAAATCAGATCAACAGTCGAATTTAAATGCGCAATCTAGACGTACCCAACTGGCGCTAATACGCAAGTCGAAGATGACCGAAGCTGAAGTGGTCATCAAATTTTAATTGTCCGTTAAAACAATAATCAATGAGGCGAACCTTGGCGACGGTTCGCAAATAGACCGCAGGGTTAAGGCGAGTGGCTAAACCGACCGCACGTAACGTAACCCGCTCACGGTTAACTTGATATGCAAACAAAGAGATATACTTTGTTTAGTTCTTCTCAGGGAAGTTATTATCGGAGATTTCTGGGAAATTAGTGAACGCTATTACGTTGCACGTGAACGTGAATGCGAACAGGATTCTGCCGTTTTAAAATTTAAAAATAAAAAATGTAAATCAGAGTCAGAAGAAAAAAATATTCCAAACCATGACCTAACACAATGTAATGTTTGGTGAAACGAATTCACAGTTGACGTGAACAAAATTAGTTCATCCTTTCGACCTTTTAATTAAAGTCTGTATGACCCATCAACCAATTCTGATCTTCATTGACCAAGACATTTATTGTTATTGCATCTGATCGTCGCTAAAGATCGCGAAGTGCTTCGCGTTTCATTAAAGCAAATATTTTATTAGCGGTTATTTTAGTTCGTGCATCGGAGAGTAAAATCTATAAAACAGTGATTGTGTCTCCGTCTGGGTGTTTATTCGGGTTCAGAAGCTGCCAGTGAGTCGGAATGTCGCGCACGTGCTCGGCTATGATGATAATAATAAAATGTTGGCGCATTACTTATTTATAGCCGGCGGCTGTCGCTCGTCCGTCCGTCTGTCCTACGTTCTTGTTATTATGTATAAGCACCCGATATAGCCGCCATGTCTCTTTGTCTCGTTACTGGTCCGGTGCAAATGTTGTGGAATTACAGAAATCAACGCGTACGTTGAAAAATGATGGGCATTCTTTTGATGATTACATTGGGCGTGGTGGGGGTTCTGACAATGTCACTGAAGGAATCTAAATGCGGTAAAGAGGCTTGTTTAATTTATGACTTTGTTAAAAATATATTAGTATTATTTCAGGGTAATTTTGAAGTTGTTGGGACAACGTAAAATTTTTCTTAACTGTGTTTTCATCCCTAGTGTATTTAGCATCAACAACTATATTAGAGTCCTCAAGTGAAGGTTACATCTGATGATTGTCCTATACACCTTAAAGCTTTGTATACCATCCATATCTCTATTATTTCTTCTCTTTCTTTATTATGGCCCCTTTCCGGAACGGTGGTAGATTCTAAATATTTGACGTTCATAATACCTACATGTTTGTAGAGGTTATCTGATGAATAAACGTTTCTTCTTCTCCTTCTTCTACACTACTTCTATGAAACAAACAATTTTGATTTAATTTGATTCCCTGTTAGAGACTGAACAATCCAGGCTATGCATCCCAATTCGTCTTGCACGCTCGAATGTCCGTCTCATAACTGATACGCCAATATCATGAGCATTGTTTTGCTCCGCGGTTATTTGCGGAGCACCCCCTTCCCTCCCCGCCCCGGGTGAGGCGCGCTATATTTTATCCGAGTACTCTGCGTAAACTGTCAGAATCGTTTCTCCAGGGCGTTCAACTCTGGAGGAGACTGAAATCCACTGCCGTTTTTAATTATAAAGATCATTTTTCAGTCATAGTTACGGTTTTATATGATTCCCTAGAGATGAATTCGTTGTTGTGTGGGTGATTCAGATACTGTAGTTGTAGCCCATGGACTATACACGAGACCTTTGATTACGTTCCCATAGTTACGTATACTACGGAATGTTAACATTATTATAAGAATATATTTGAAATAATCGTTGTTATGTTGAATGACCTATTTATGATTGAACTTCACTTACAGGTAAGTTCGTTTAATCAATAATTGTTTATGGACTCCTATGAGGAGGCAGGTACCAACAGCAAAATTTATGCTGTAACAAAAAAAGTAGTAACATGTAGGTGTGCGTACATATTGTGTATTTAAACACGTCATTGCATATTAATAGCAGCGTCGCGTTCTGGGATGTCAAAGATTGGAGCGGATACAGATGTACTACAAACCACTACGGCACATCAATCGGAACCGAAATGGCGTTACCATATTGAACGCATAAATTAAAAAGCAAATAGCCTCGGCGACGCTGCGAATGCGCCGTGAAAACGTCATTAACATGCAATAATAATTAGTTATAAATCATCGAAATAATCGCGACGATGCATTGATAAAACGGGGTCTATATCTCAAAGCGCGTTGAAATATGGCGGCCGCGTCGCGTCAGACAGCGAGTTGGCGCGAACGAGCCGCGGGTAATACGCACTTGATTGATTTCTGAACCGCACTAAAACTTGACTAACTACGAGAATTAGCGCGATAAATATAGTGTAGACGTGCTGACTAAGCATATTTTAGTAGACTAAACAATTGTGTAGTGAAATTAAATGTTTTAGGTTATTTAATCTTGCACAAATGAATTATATTATTATTATTGTACGGTGGAATAATCGTATGCAAAATGAATTCAGTAGCGTTTTTACATCGTTAAAAATGTGCACGGAACTACGGGCTAGGTGTTTTACGACTCACATTGCGGCTACTTATCCGTTTCTCGTACCGTAATGTCTTCAATAAAGTGCTTGTTTACGACACTGTGCGCAGTGACATCCGCTGTACAAACACTATAAATTATCCCTCAAATCACATCTGATGCGTATTACCCACTAGTCTACAAAAAGCCCATGTATCTCCGGATCTTCACGCAACGACAAATGTGTAACAAATAAATTATAAAATCAACGGCCTCGCTTTTTATACATCACGCGTGATGCGTCGATCCTTTCGCACTCACGTCGTGTCGCATACATCTTTCTCGCTTACACATGAATTGTCACTGCTTGCTCGCAGTTTATCATCAACCGTCCTCTAATCATGACGTCTGTATTATATAGATGCACGATTTGGCCTACACTTTCGCAAATATGAAGTTCAGTGTACTCTTAATTTATTTTAACGTAAAATTTATGACTTGTTTGCAATTATAAATCGTTTCTATCTATCTGTAAAAGTTATTAACCTTTCATTTTTATTTATATTTTTTTGTGTTATATTGTAAGAAAAAATCATCAGGCAGGCAACTTGTGAAGTCTAATTTTATATAGACAATATCTGCAGGTCTGTACAGAAGACAACACTGATCGATAACCCATACCGATCTGACCACCCGGCCGACATAACACAGGAGGCAATTGCCAATTTTTCAATTACTTGTTGCTAAGATGAAAGCCGAACGTTGTATATCTGCTAATTAATTAGCGCTTTCTATAATTACGGTACCAGGCGTGCAGGAACGGGAGGCGGCTGACGGCTGACAGATGGGGACGCGGTGCTGGCGGATCTCAAACTTGTCTGGAACGCTGGCAAGGAAACGCATCTAATTGGGGGGGATTTTATTAACTTTGCTGTTGGCTATCGTGGTAGGTCCAGTTGGGATTTGGAGGATCATATATTTTTTGTTTGGCAATTTCATCTGACGTAGTTAGATCTACCAGTGATACAATAGTAGGATGTATATCTTCTTGTTATAATTCGATGACGGCGCTTTTCAGTTTTGTAAAAAAAGATTTTTGTGTTAGCCATTTAAATCGTAAATAATCTATCAATGTTTGAGTTAAGAGGGATACACGTAAATTAAACAAAGATCAATAGAATCATCATATAACATCATCTTATAGCTCTGCCATGAACATACCTACATATAACATACATACACTGAATGTACTTGAAGTATAATTGAAACGATGACATGCTCCCAAAAAGGACGATGTGAAGAATCAGGAAAGAGAATTGTTGTGAGGAAGTCACAACTTCCAACGTGACCATCATGCTAGAACTAGAAATACCCACCAATTTAAGTTTCTAAAGGTAATAAGGCACAGAATCTGTCAGAATGTTATGATAATAGGACAAGAACTTAAAAGTAAAATGCGAGGGTAATAACTTAACAAATATAAAAAAATATATTATTTAAATTAAACCTCAAAAAATATACAATAAGAAAATTGTATTAGGTACAAAATAAATCGCTTCATTACTATGACCCAAGTAACATATCACATCAAGCGATCACAAAGTATTTAAAAAGATAAAAAACACAAATTAGCGTCCTACAGTCTTTACTGACGGTAATAACGCAAGCAGACCGCGTACTGTAATCGGGGTTCGTATTGAAAAACTCGAAAACGCTAGATTGACTTCGAGATATGTCAATCCAATATCTACTGTGGACAAATTTACATTGAAATTAGCTTAAGAAGATGTACAATCAATTCTGTTTCTTATCGCATCAAGAACAGAGGTGTGTAAATTAGGTAATGGAGTTTGCGAGGCGCTAAGTGAAGTTGGTTCCTTAATCACATGCTTGTCTCGTCCGAACGGGCCGCGATTTAAACTCGTTTATTGGCGATTGTGTTTGTCTGTGTGTCCCCAAATAAGTCTGCGAGATTAGCAAGAATTCGTGTAGAGAGAAAAAGTTTTCACGCGCGTATTTTTATGAATTCATTATTGGTTCGATCGAATCCAAATGGCATCTTTCAATGTGGTAAAATCGCTGACATGATTCTCTGGCCTTGTCTTTTCTAAAAATTCGAATCTGTTCTTATAGGATTTCAAGAGATTTATTTTCTCATGTGGCCGGTATGACATAATGTCATTTCGGAATAAATGCAACAGTTTTTTTAGTAATAAAGATGGGCTGTTTTCGTCAACTGATTCAGTAATTCTACAAACAATGCATGTACGTCTCAGACATTAAGTATACGAGTATACTCGGACTACAGTCTAATACCAACTAGCTGTTACAAAGTGAAATTAATTATAATGTAATTTGAAATGTCTCATTGATATTTCCATAATATTGTAATAAATCACCTACCTAAATTGTATAATATAGGGCGTAAAAGATAAGAATCCTTCGATTTTAATCATATTATAATGCTACTTATTTTGATAGTCTATCAAATTAACTATTTCTTCGTAAATATATTGATTAAAATATACTTTTGCGTCCTACCAATTTTCCGGTTATCGACTTAAGAGCCCAATGTTATAACAGATGTTAGAGACATTGCTCGGAGGAAGGTCTGAAATTCTTAGAGTTACGTAATCTTATGAATAAAGTTTTATGGAAAACAGGTGTATATGTTTCCAAAAATGTAAATGCCGTAGGAATTCCATCAGACCTCGACATGGTAGACGGATCTTAGCGAGCTATCGCATTGGCATTCGACGCATGTTCAGAGCGCGTTGCCCGCGCGCCGAACTCCTCTACACTAGATACATAACGCTTAGTCCGAATAGATAATAAGACTACATTGCCTCTTACCATCAGTTGACATTGTATAC
>DWKC01000212.1:0-14604 GCA_018249195.1 Racta chiria
ATATATGTATTATATATTATATAAACTAATATTATTATGTATTTTATAATTAATTACTTTATTTAATAATTGAACACGGGAGGTGTTGTGTCAACTGCTTTCCATCTCCAAGGGTTGACTGGCAGAGAATGCCAGGCATTAAGTCCGCCCATTGTAATACCTAGTTTTAGGTTATCAATAAAGCGTAAATAAATAAATAAATAAATAGTCAAAGTCTTATTTAAATTACTTGTATCGTCATAACACTTTCTAGAAATAAAAATATTCCAGTAAGTTACAATGTTTATTGTAAAATCCATTCACAATTCCATGTTATAAATAGTGTCTCGGTAGACAATACCTGACTTGCTTATGATCGACTTTGTTAGGGTATTAGATAATTATTTATTTATTCTATCTAAAAATCCAGGAGAAAAATCCACTTCGCTGGTGTGTGAACGATGAGCAGCTGAACGATCAGACAATATTATAAACTCAATGCGGTATTTTTGCTGTTTACTTAGTTGCTCAAAAAAATCACTCACCCATTTCCTCGCTATGCACCAACTTTGATATCATAGACCTCAGTGACGTGAATGTCGTTGCATTCAGAATTTCAACAATAGGTACTGAAATAAGACATAAAATAGCAGATAAAGTAATACTGTTAGGCTTTAGCAGCTTAGAACTGACCTCATGTGGGTTGATTTTTATAGCATTAGCCATTATAATTAGCACCCTGGTGAATAAAAGAGAATATGGTACTTGGTACCAATTAAAATAGTTACGTCTTGTTAAGCTTAGCTTAATTAATCAATAATTATAGTAGGGAAAGAAGTAAAACGTAGTCTGGGTAGTCGCATGTAACGGGGTCCCGTCGACATAATTAAATATACAAGCATGGACTGATAACCTGAACATCAACTTAGAGAGTAACTTGAAATCACAAAATATTTGAGTAATATGGATTGGTAGTGACTGAGCTAATGATGACGTCTCTGATTTAAATTTCTACTGGACGTTAAAATGCTATAATGGTGTGTAAGGCAATCCGAAAAATAAGGAAAATAATTATTACGGATCCCAGATTGTGTCCGAGCTCCAATTTTGTGATGTTGATTTAATTACGGCTGTCTTTAATTTATCGGTGCCTTTTAAAAATTATGAAAAAACACAAAAAATGTTCCATTGTTCAGGGACCGTTCAGTCAAATTAATCTTTTTGATTTTTTTTTTATTTCTTTTGATCTCTTTTTAATTTTCATTTAGAAGGCTTGCCTGTGATCTATGTATTCCATTTTGTTCCTCAAATGTTATTTTAATATCCCTTTTAAGGAAGAAGCAATTCTTTTTCATGTTATTAATCGTACTTTCTTATTACTTAGTAATTGGAATAAAATTACTTTTAGAATGTAAAATTATTTTAAGTTTGCAATGGTACAGTAAAATATAATTGTTTTTATATTACAATTTAATACTTAATGATTCATTAAATGTTCGATTTTTTGCCTCTTACGCCACCCTGATCTGGGAATATAATAATTGCGGCCAGTGTCCCAGTCTGCCCCAACACGGCAGATCAGTATATTTTACGTTACTTAGCCTCTCTGTATGTGTTGTGTTTTTGTGTTGTTAATGGTTAGAAACTTTAGTATCTATAGATAGCTATGTCGTTTAATAATAATTATATAATATTAAATTAATGATATAAGACTAGCCTGTTGGTCTAGTAGTTAGTAAATCAGACTGCTAAGGAGGTCGTGGGTTCGATTCCCACCTAGGACATACTTATCTGTGATGAATAGGAATGTTTGTTCAGGGTGTAAAATTATCTATTTATGTATGTATTTAAAAATATATATATGTATGTTTATCAGTTGTCTGATCACCATAGTAAAGCTAACGTTTAGTTTTGGGGTCAGATGGCCGTGTGTGAGTCGTCCTAAGATAGTTATATTTATTATTTAATAATTATAGCTAGTAAATACTAACATAGAAGTGACTGATTGTGTTAAGGTCAGTACAAAATCGTTGTGGGTACCTTTTGGGATACAGGAAGCTCATTATAAGTCTTATCAAAGTTTTGGCTTTAAACGTCCAACATCCTGGTAAACAATGAGATACCAAGTGTCTTTCAAACAATGCAGGATTTTTATTTTCAAATATAAAGTTCTTAAGCAGTATCAAAATCTGCTTATTGACGGATCGAATCGGAGAAACAGCATTGATATTTTTATTATTATCTTTTTTCATACTGACAGTCTATTTCCGTATTCATTAATTTAAAAAAAAATTCTAACAACTTTCGTTTATTTTAGCTACCTGTACATAAGTCCTTTAGTGACTACAGTCATAGTAGGGAAATAACTATGTTTTCCTTACTAGAAATAGACTTCAAGCCTACTCAAGAAAACTCATTATTTTCTCGAATTCCCAATGTATTATTGATACTTTTACCGAAGCAAACTATAAATGACAATAAAAACTTATCTGTAAATCACACCTGAGGGACCGAAAGGAATTATACTAGTTATAACCCTGCGTTTGTTTGCTAATAATACTTGGCTTAGAGATCTAAATATACCTTCAGATCGTCTCAGACGAAAGTGGCTCTTGCAGTAATTGTTAAGCTCTTGCGGAAATACTTCTCGAGATAATAGGAATTTCTTATTTCTATTTAGAGTTTGCCACTCAGACGGACATTGAGACGTCTTTACTACAATACAAACAAGTAGAAGTATAATATATATATATATATATATACATAGTTTAAGGTATTGGCCAATAAAAAGTCATCCTGTAACAGACTGAGTTGTACGCTTATGGTAAGCGTTCCAGTGAGTCGTGTAAGCTCAACGCTGCACTTGAGATCTACCTTTACATATATGTATTTATCCACAATATTTAAACTTAGTACATTGTATTGTGAAACACGCTGGCGTTTACGATGAAAATATAATTTTAAATATCAAAAATAAATATGCATCGTTTTTTCTGTTTTGGTAACATAATACCACATTTTTTCCTAAAATAATATTGTTTTTTTTTAACGTGCGATTATCATTTTATATGCAATCTAGGTATTGTCTAGTCTACCGATTTGTCCCCAATTTACTTTTCTAAATAACTCTCCTAATAATTTATAGTGATCTTTTATTTCATAATAGTAAAATCCGTGGGATACTCCTTTGACACCCATGAAATCAGTGCGGGACGACACACATTGTGAAGCTGACCACAAGATTTTCTAGGTAAAAACTGTTACGACAAACTTACGTAACATTATTTTATTGGAAGCAAATTGAATGTGTAAATATTTTAATATTTTGTTAATTTTAAATAATAACTGGTTTTTTGCATGTGTAATTTTTTTTTAATAGAGGGGTGTGGAGCTCCCTCTCCGCATATGGTGATGTAGCACCGAGCACTTAGCAAGGTCATTGGCGTACATCTAGCCTTCAATGCACTTTACTATTCAAGACCTCAGATCTTTATAAATTGGCGCATAAGTCAAGCATAAACTTACAATATGTAAACCTGTACATACTACATGTACCTATGACAAACAGTAAAAATTCAACCAATAATTGGTTTTGAACAAAAATAGCATACATTTTAGATAAATGGTCTAGGAAAAATGAATAATGCAAGTAAACAGTTGTGTGACATACAGGCCTCTAAGGTTGTGGTAATACGCCACAGCTTACGCTCTTCTGGGAGTCAGGGTTTCCGCTTATTATGTATCTACAGACATTTCTAAACAAACTATTATTATTATTTTTGTGAATACAAGTCGCGGGCACAGCTACTTCAGCATAAAAAGCGCGTATTCGACGGATTGGTACCAAAGCTATTTACTGTCCTTGAGTGGAGCAACATGGCCGACTATGGAGTTAATGAATAGCCAGCAACAGGCTTTACACGCTTAAATGTCACACTAATAGGACCGATGGAGAGTGGAATTATAATTCGCTGCTTGCTTTATTCGGTTTTTTATTATTTTGATGTTAGTTTTTTTTATTCGAATAAGTTTTACCTTGTTTAATGTAACTTAATCCTACATTTAAAAATATTTATTGAATTATGAAATAGGATATTCGATATAATAGATAAATACCAATGACAATATTGTTGACTTGACTTAATTTTTAAAAAAATCGTCTTTTTATGAGTGTAGGGGTAGCCGACAAATGACCTACTGCGCCACAAGCATCACCTGTAAAGCTTACCACTTACCTAAATCACAGTCACCGTCATGTTGATAGTATAATCCTTTCAAAAAGCTCTATTAATTCTGCCTCTGTCACCTCTTACGAGATCCTGATCTGCATCAGATTGGATAAATTATGCTGTACATATGTACAGCATGATCGCATTATGTATATACATCGCTTTCGAATATGATTTGTGATACGTTAGTTGTTCATTTATTAATATTTTTTGGTTCATTTATTAGGATTTGAAAGTAATTATTATCGTTCATTCCAATCACTTTAAGTATTCAATACATCAATTGACTATATAATTCGTACGTATATAAATCGATGTATATCGTATGTACTGATGTATAATCAGGTTTTAGAAAATCACATTATCTATCACATGTACATGGGAAGTTAGGGTATTTCTGGTCTAAGAACTTTTTTCAAGTAAGGAAAACACGTTTTCATGTATTGTTTATAGATCAAAGGACGGTGTCATATATCCTTCTTAGTTAGATTGAATTGCGCTAGGCGGCGCTGTGACCATATACCAAGCAAAACTCGACCTTAGTATATATATTTATGAGCACAAGTAATACTAAAAACCGTATCGTGGACATTTTTACAGCCTCACGGCGCGGCGGTATTACAAGACACCGGCTAACGGCACAACAAGTATTACTAGTCTGTTATTTACTGCCGTAGTAAAATAAACCTCTTGCCGCCGGCGACGCAATTTGCTTTCAATGAATCGTATTATAGTCCGGTCATGCCGCAACAGTTGATTATTGTGACTTGAGATTACAGTTGACTTTCAAAGCTAAACGGAAAAGATTAGCTACATAATATTTATGATTTTCTGCTATTCTATTAAGTACACTTATATATTTATAACTAGCTGACCTAATCAAAATTCGAAAATAAATGGTACCTTTCGTCATCATTTGTTCTCTGATTTCTTTTTAATTTAAATCAGCATGAACTATCACGGCAATATATGAAATTCATTGGAATGACGATGGCGCCATCTGCCGAAAATTGGTAGTACCTACGTGAGCTCAAGC
Organism: Racta chiria; assembly: GCA_018249195.1. Classification (NCBI taxonomy): domain Eukaryota; kingdom Metazoa; phylum Arthropoda; class Insecta; order Lepidoptera; family Hesperiidae; genus Racta; species Racta chiria. The sequence goes on from DWKC01000212.1 coordinate 5,245, forward strand.
AATACAACTTTGCTAAATATCATTACAATGATCAAATGCATAGATTACGATTCTATAAAGGATATACAGACTTGACAGACAAACATTCATTTTTATATATATAGATGAACCAATAAGGTATACACTTAAGTATACTTATAATATAATCTTAATTTCTAATTTAGTGCTACCTCAATTATAGGCGCATACATCATGCATATTTTTTAATTAGCGAAGTAAATTAATCAAATAAAGTACATAATATTCCAAATTTCAATAGCACTTTATATTATAGTATCTGTTATGTCACTTTCGTCGTGACACCGCCACCAAGTGTGAAACATTCTAAATTCAATAGCTGGAATCAGCTAAATAAATATCAAATTTTTCAATTACTAACTAAGACATCAGATGAAACTGCAACTGTGTGGATGATTATTTTTCCCGCGCTTGCCCGGTTTTATCAACTATGTACATAATATAATTCAACTATAACATATTACAAATTTCAATTACATACACATACATACACGCGCCCGCAGAGTCACACACCAACGCACACTATTTCTTTCCTTCCTTCTTTCTTTGCAACCCCTATATCTGTCCCACAACTGGGTTTGGGTCTCCACTCACAATGTGAGGGGTATATGCCATAGTCCACCAAGCTTTCCAAATGCGCTCCAAATTCACACACCTCTAAGGACTTTATGACAACTCTCGGAAGTGCAGGTTTCCTCACGATGTTTTCCTTTACCGTACCAAGTGATAATCAATTTCTGATATACACATAATTTTGAGTATTAGAGGATTAGAATAGAATACAATAGATTATACATTTATTCGTCATAGCTTGCATAGGTTATAGGTTAGGTTTTAAATTCGACGTTGCAGCACGAGACGAAAAGGGGTCGCCCTCAGCATATGTCATGGCGGGGAATAGCCATGGCCTCTGATTTTCAGGACGCCCCTTAGTTGCGGGTAGAATTACAAATGGCGCAGTTATAGTTGTTCATAGAGGGCGGTTACAAAGGCTTTAAAAATTCCAAGATTTTTATTTACTTATATAGTTTCTACCGTTATTTATAGTTTCTGCCCGCGGCTTCGCCCGCGGAATAATGGTTTATTATACCGAGATTCCGAATTACCGTAACGTTTAACGACTGATTTAGTTACAAACATAAAAATGTCCAAATCATCCCAGTTGACCCTACAATCGGGATAAAATCTGCTACTATTCATTTACTGGCTGTGGTCAATCTGTTTGCCAAGTTTCATCGTAATTCGTTCAACGGTTAGCGCGTGAAGGAAATCCAAACATCCAAACATCTTCACATCACAAACTTTCACATTTTTAATATTAGTATGGAGTATAGACGCACGTACAAGGTATACCCTTAGACATACTGATGCTACAATCTTAATTTCAAATTTACTGCTACCTCAATAAAATTATAGGTACACACATTGACATTGATTAAATACACTAACCCACTTATTAATACATCACTATTGAACAAGAAACTAGTAACTCTAATATTAAGTGCAGTTACACCAATGAACCGAATTTCTGACATAATAAATGGATGAGCTATCGAATGCAACAGGTACCCGACGTCCCAGACGCGGCGTGAGTCACGCGGGCGGGTGCCAATAGAGTGCTGGGTGCCAACTTGGTCATTCATCTCTGATACATAATGTGAAGGGTGCCGCAGAATAGAGGGTCACCGTGTCTTATTTATATGTTAAACAAACAATATTTAGACACGATTATTACACACTTGTTCTTATGTCGGGGTGGATTTTACTACGAAAATACAGATCGCATAATACCCGTAACCCGAGGACAGGTGAAAAATAAACTGTTAAATAAATGCCTGATCGGCCGGAAATCGTACCCGGGCTCCTCACTTCGCAGACTGAAACCAAGTCAACTAAAGAGGATTATTGAAAAGTAACATAATTTTTTAGTCTGTTTTTTTTATTATCCAACGAACAAATGAACAGCGACCCTGTGACAAGAATGCGGCTTCAATCGCTAGACTACTATGGGTAAGTTGGCTTCAACCCATTCATGGCCCACTAGGACGCACGAGTCTCTCGTTGTACTGGAGCATACTCCACCACGCTGCCCCACTGCGGATTGGTGGAGGGATTAGTGGTTAACCCAAGTGTCAGATTTTTTAAAGCCTTCGACGTGGTTTAACGCTTGCAATGTAACGATATCAACCGGGACCGACAGCTTTGTGTATCCTCCGAAGCACGGAAGCACTCATGAAATTTCGCCACTAGCGACCGTCCTCCTACCGACCGCGCCCGCTGTTGCTTAACTTTTTCGATCACATACGATCTAAGCAAGCCGCCGGGCTGTGAACGCTTCAAGTGAGTAACCAGTAATAATTTAAATATAAAATATTGTTTATATAAACAATATCATGTAAGTCTACGACATAAGTAAATAATATTATAGTAAAAAACAATCCTGCTGCAAACCCCACAAATAAGACACACAAAAAATGAAACATAAAAAAAGTTAACACATAAAAAAAGTTAAAATTTTGAATAAGAAAAAAACATTGCTTCGAATGTATTTCCGTGGCTCAACGACCTCTAGAAAGTATTGTACAGCATTGGAATTTATCGTTACAGTTTAGGAGAACGGTTACAGACTCGAAAAGAGTTTTGGATCTGGAGACATCGTTCATTTTACGGGGTACTGCTGAATTGTTTTATACAGTCGATATGAAAATAAGAAAGCCTTGTAGGGAGCAGATTACAGCTAGCTGATGAGATAATGTAAGGAGATCATGGCACAGCTCTCGCTAACTATACAGCATTGACATTATTTTACTAATCTCTCAGAAACGTCTGTCCGAAGTCACCGGACAGTCGCGCAGTTCAGGTGTCTATATCTTTTTTATTTTCAATCATCTTGCTAAGCCTATTCTAGATCACGATAATAAATCCCACACTACAAATGACGAGGGAAAAGATGGATTTAATTCGTGGTCAGATGAAGAAGAAACAAGAGATAACTCGTTAATTTGCGTTTTTATTCAAATTTCGGTGACAGATAAAAAGATTTTGATGAATACTACATATTATTTATCGAAGACAGCTATCCGTAGATTTACTATTTATGTATTTGAAACACTTATAGAAATAACATTACAGAAATGACCTATTTCGTTAGTGTAAGAATATAGGTTTCATCTGAATAAAATTTGGTTTCACATTTGCTTTTACATTGAAGTATTATGTGTTCTCTCCACCTTCAAGTTCCATCATCGAACCAATAGTGTTTTATGGTATTAAATCAACATCGATTAACAATCACAAATTGATGAAATTCAGGTTCTTTTACATAACTCCGGACTAAATCCGTGTTAAAAATAAAAGAACAAATATATCGTCTCTAGATTAATTTGATTAGTCATCTATATTAGTTAGAAGAAAACAAAAATAGTAACTGGACTGATCCGGAGGTCGAGCCCCTTGGCTAAGCACTCTCTTAATAGCGGATAATCTCAGATTTGATTAAATTAACTATTTAGAAAAGAATAACATTCGATATCCGGGTCAATTATTTATGAAGGATGTCGCCCGCATCCCAGAGGTTTGAGGCTATAACCGCTTTACAAATAGAATAGTAATCGACGGTTAAAGCTGCATCCTTCTTAAAACCACAATTTTTACTATAAAATCAAATTTCGGTGAATAAGATATATTTTGAATGATGAAGTTAAACAACACATTGCAGCATTCTCCTACTCACACCCACTTCGGAAGACAGAAGGCTGGCAGCTGTTTTGTTCAAAGAATTGGATTAGCAATTCAGCGAGGTAATGCTGCCAGCGTTGTAGATACAAACCCCAGTTAGGATTTTTAAATGTATCTTTTTTAATGTATTTCAAATTTCATTTAAATTTATGTATGTTTTTTTTTATTCCATCTCTTTTATATGCAAATATTGTAGTTTACATAATGGTTTATTGCAAATGAAATGTTAATAGCTTGTTTTTAAAAAAGATACATGAAATGATAAAAACATTTGGAGTATTTTCAAATCAGTCATGCCAATTCCTACATCTTGACCTCTATCATGGCGACCTCTTGACCAAAGAGCATGGTAACGAGTGTTCTTATAGATCCAAGTGTCCGTTTGTGCTGAATGTCCGGAGGTCGCTGGTCTCGTGTAGCTCCCGAGGCTGTGTCCGCTGAATTATTAAGTTGTCCACTACACGTGAGTCACGTTTGATGTCACCATCTGTATACTGCTGATTACAATTAGCTCAGGTTTAGTCAGCTATCAATTTGAGGCACTCACTTCAATCATATTGAATTTTTACAGACATTCAGGTATCGAACTGGTTTAGGGTCACGTAATCACGTTGAATTTTACATATTTTAATTACCTTGCAATGATTGTTAGTATGTTTGTTTGGGTTAAATCTTGCCAGGTGAATTAGAACCTCTTCCTCTAATCCCTTACGTGCAATGCATTTTTTACATGCATACGTTTTTTTATCGCTTTTAGCTATATAGCTTTGTCTGTCAGTCATTCCATGATGTATCCAAAAATCCGTAATTTAAAATGCGTAGCTATTAGTATAAAATTAACTCTAACATAGTCAAGGAATGCTGTTCACGCCTATATTTGACATACCTGCACGTATGTTGCATACATATTATGCAGTAAGAAACTTATCATATTCATATGTATTACTGTTGATATGTAAAGAAATAAAATAAATGAGCGTTCGCCTGCGGCTTCGCCAGCGTGGTGTGTTGATAAAAAGTAGCCATGTGTTTAATAGGAAGAGATAACATTCCAGACTATAATCTATCTCTGTGCAAAATTTCATTCGGATACGTTCAGTACTTTTTGCATGAAGGAGTAACAAACTTCCATCCATCCATACAAACATTCGCATTTACAATATAAGTAAGAAGTAAGATTAACAGTTACGTATTTATTTTCTAAATTGTTACAAAATAATACAATAGATGGCCAATACTTAATTATTCACTAATTTACGCGTTAAATAACGTAAGAAATGTTTCTTTCAAAGTTACCAGTAAATCAACATTCCAGGAGAACATTTTTTAAGTCGCCACATTTTTTAAGTTCCCACAGAGTCGTGAAGCGAATAATGGTGTCCTAATTAAATAATGGCCTAACTGTAATTGAAATTCTTCCATGTAACAGTTTCGTTGAATTTCCTCGGTTTTGTCGTAGCAGATGTTTTTGTCAAATTATCTCCATTGAACTATCTGGCGGCGGACGGGCAAAAAGTTAACATTATCCTGCTAAGAGTCTTATGGTCTTAATAACAGTTAATTAGAAATGTCCGTTTTACCCGACTGCCTGGAGGGTAATGTTTTTCGAGTGTATGTACGTATGTAGATTTCTATGTTTTCGACTTGTTATTGCTATGTTATGGCCTGAAGGATTTTACGTTTGAGATGTCGTTACATTCGTCTTAATGGCCCGAGTGTCAATGGGTACTTACATAAAAAAAATAACAAAATGGCGGATTTGTAATCTTTTACCTTAATGTTCAGTTTCAACTAAACAATATGTTTATAGAAATTGAATTGTTATTTAAATATTCGCATCTTCTATCTAGACTAATAATAAAATTGTTTCGGGGTCAAATGTACACATTGAATATATTTTTATTATCGTAAGAAATGGCGCTGTATCGTGTAACTGAGCGTATAACAATACACATTTCTATATAACATTACGTCTATGGTGCCTTTGTTTTTCCTTCCAATAATTAGGAATTTCAAGAACTCTTGAAGCGCTACAGCCTTGTGTTTTTCTATGTTTTCCTTAAACATCGGAAAATCTAAAGAAATCATTATGTAAGTACTGTAAATACGCAAGGCATCCAACCAATTCCTATTTTAATCAATATTTAAGGGTACGCAGCCATTTTTTGGATACAAACAAGTCTACACTATTATCTGGACTTTTTGTAGGTTTCTGGCTACAAGAACAGTTGGAAAATCAAATTTCAACGCTAATTTTACCGCAACTTTTTATATAACTATGGCAAAGGAAATTTATAACACTAGAACTACGAAAATCCCAATATGATATACCATGAGACATCGTTTATTTAGAAAACAATTTAAATAATTTTAGTAAGCATAGATTATTTAAGTATCTTACAATAAACTTTTTCCTGAAGGTCTGCTGAATATTTTTCGCGAGCTCGTTATCAGTAGGTAAGGTAACCGCTACTGCTGATAATCAATACATTGCACTCAACTCTGTACACTTGACAACACTACATAAAATTCATATCACACTCATTTGAAAGACCCTATAACCCAGATGTTAGTGGCCCTGTGAAACGAGGAGTGCCGAGTGCTATTCCCGGCCGCGGCAGGCTCACTTATATGACAGATGTTTTTTTCCATTAAAGTTGTTACGACTTGCTATTAGTGTCATTTGCTGTGTATATAATACCAATCGCCACTGGAGCAGCGTGGTGGAGTATGCTCCAGGCCTCCTCAGATCTAAGGAAAGACCTGTGCTCAATAGTGGTCCATTTACTCGTATGTGTTGAGACTAGCTATGTGTTAATAAATGTGTAATATATACGTGTATATAAGTATGTGGGAGTGTGTGTGTGTGCGTGTATGTGTGTGTAAGCGTTTTTAGCGTTAATCACTTGAATATACAGTCCAGAACATGCACAGACCGACGTGTTGCTTCGAGCCAGTGCGACGCGGTATGCACTTCCTGACCCACTTTCAGCTGCGCCGTTTATATCTGCTATTCTGTATTTGACTGGCCCTAAAACCGCAAGCCCAGTGCTCATAAATAGTGGCATCTGCCAATCACGCTTGAGTAAGTAATATGTGCTTGATATGTTTTTGTGATAGCAAAACCTTTGAGCGGTTTGTCTGTTGAGATATCAGAAAGCAAGAAAGATAATATTCGGTTCAAAGATTATTTATTTCCCATAACACTCACATACGTATACCTATTAAACTCTAATGTGTATGTTGTCCCTTAAAATGAAAAACTTACAATTTTCGGTAATCATTTCCACAACTACATAAACTAAATTTAATCAGGATCACCTGATCCTCATACATGTATACATACATCCTGATCCTTATACCTATGTTTCGGATATATTTTTTTGGATCCGGATGTGGATACGTATATATTACAAAGATTTCAAATACGGTTATTTTGTTTGTTATTGTATTTAGTTTCGGATAGTTTCAAATACGGATATTCAATTTGGAAAGCATTTTAAAAGTAAAATGGGAGTTTAAATTCGCAAATTCGTATTAATACGACCAAAAAGAATAAATATTTCACGCATTATATTTTCCTTTACTCAATTTTAATCAAGTACATTTTTAAATGTGTTTTAAAATGCAGTAGTTTACCATGTATTTGCGATGCTAATGAATAAACTGAGTTTGGTAACCCGCAAAAGTTTCATCACCAACGACCTCCAACAGAAGGTAAAGAATATTTTTAAACTGTTAAATATCTTCCTGAGATATCATTCCTACCTATAACAATGACAATAGTACAATTACTAAACAAACTACTCGTAGGTAACATATGTTTCTGTTACCCAACATTAGACAATTCTCATGATCTATGTAGGGCACGACCTTAATGCATTTTTAACAGGAATACTAAATGTCGAAATATATGTACGAGACACATTTAAAACACTGTTAGAAATTTCGATGAAAATTGAGCAAGCGAAATCATAGAATATTGTTTCCATTTTGAAATTTAAATACTTTTTAAGACTCTGTATTGCTTCACTTAGCATTGAAATATTGAACGTGAAATTAGCATAAAAGGTTACAATTCTTTTAAGTGCTTTACAAATTTTATGTAAAGAAATTTAGCAGTTGTTTATTTTATTATACGTAACAAACTTGTCTACCAATATATGTTTTTAAACTATTAATAGTTATTGCAGGCGCAGCAGGTAATATACGATGTATTACTAAATGATTACTTTTAGTAACTAATTATTTACATTATTAAAAATTAAATTAAACTACCTAAAACTAGGTTTGTGACCGGCCGATGTTAGGTCCGGAATCGTTCACACACCGCGTCAGCTTGGGTGCCCAGGCTTGATTCCAGTAATTGTAATAAGATATTTTTGCCTATACAAGCCGGAGATGCGGTGATGTCAGTAATATTGCAATAAACTAAGGAATATATCGTCGCAGACAACAAAAATTTTAAATGCAAAGAGGTACTCACGATTATACAATTGTTATACCGATATTTTGACTTAGTTGCATGTATCATGACAACAGCAAATGAGCAAGTAGTAACTTTGATAACTATATTTGATTACTAAATATATTTATCTACTAATTTCTTTATTGCCTGTGTCTGTGCAGGTCTTGAACGTTCCAACGGAAGTATGTACTTAGTTTTTTAATACTTTATTGTTCAGATAACGAAGATACATTCCGATTAAGTAGTAACAAAAATATATTATCTGTAAAATAAATTAAATTAAATATTTAAATTAAATTAACTTTGCATGTCAAATTTCATTAAATTCATAAAAAATAAATAAAATTGCATTAACTAATGAAATTCATTAAAAATTATCTTTTTAAATTTCCTGTTTAGCAACGAAGACACGACAAAATGTCTCCGCAATGAACCTCGAAAGAAATGAAATGAAATCGTTTATTGCCTTAAAATAAAACGATTATACGCAGAGATTATTAATTAATTTTATATAGTTAATTAAGGCAAAAAGAGGCGGCTCAGCTTTAGCTGACGTGGGATAGGTATCCCACGCAACGCTGATTTTCAGCCGTTCCCTTCTCGCTGCGGTCTTAAGCGGGAGTGGAGAGTGGTAGGTTCCCCCGTTACCTAACAATAATGCAAAAAAAGAATGACTACAATCTCACTGCGATGTCACGAATATCGTCGATATAGAAGATACTGCAAAATGTCGAATGATTGACTATTTTTCGTTTTCTCAATCTCTACGACATTCTGTGTCGCTACTGTATCGTCCTGAATCCCCTAGTGTCGTAACCATATGTTATCATGAAAAATAAGTTATAATATTTATACCACAATATACATAAAGATAAATAAAACATACCACAAACAATGTTATAATAGAATTATTCATGAAAGAGCCTTAAAAACACATCTGCGGCTGACATCCTGAGATGTTTCCGATAATACCGAGTACAAAAACAAAGTGGTTGGCGCGATCGAACTGTATTACGATATTGGCGTATGCCAATGCTAATTTGTACCAGACACTCTTTAGTAATATAAATAAATAAATAAATATCTTTGGACAATTCACACACGGTCATCTAACCCCAAACTAAGCGTTAGCTTGT
>DWKC01000213.1:0-14603 GCA_018249195.1 Racta chiria
GATTTGATTGTTTGATATAAATTGATACCTATATATTTTATACACCAACCTAACATACCAACAATGCTAAGGTTTAATTTTGTTTTGGCTAAAACAATTATAAATATATGAGTAAATTTACATTACAACAGTCTATGAAAGCGAATCATTTTATCAACCAAAATGTTCTCGAATATTCCCGAACGTGAGGAAATCTGCGGACGTAGAAAATATTGTGTTTCATTCAAGATACCAGCTTAAAACAAATACGTACTATCAAATATCTGTCACCACGCATCCGAACGCACTACCCATTCCCAAGTTCACATCAACGACTTTCGTCTAAGAAATAGTCGATAATGTCTTTCGTAAACGCTGGCTTATGACCCGCGACAAATAAATCTGCCTCGCGATAGTAAACACTGGGAAAGGCGGTCAAAACGGCGAGCTTCAATCCATTCAATTACCGATATCTATTAGAAACTAAAAGATAAATTGTTTGCCTCGAGAAGGGGATTGTTAGCGTAAACACGGAAACAGTTTAATGATATCGTTTTTCAACATCAGTTGTGTAAATGCTTTTAGGATAAAAGCTTCGACACCATTATCATATTTAAAACGACGCAAACCATAGCATCTCTCGGTCTCACCTCGCCAATGAAGTGGCGTAAATTTCAATCGCGAGCGAAATTGCGAAAAATATAGATTGCAAGGAAATTAAATGTTTCATATAAAAAAGGTCAGTTATAAATGTCATAATAAACACGATTTGGCGCAATAATATTTATGGTTATGACAACAATTATTTTACATGTAAAGAGCAGACTCTATGCAGATTATAAACACATGCGTAAAAAACAGATTAAACAACAGTTTTACGATCGAACAATCTTATCGTCGCCAATTAACTGAATTGTGGCTGTTGACAATTTGTGATCGATAACGGTGCCCATAAAACATAACATGGTAACAAATTGTAAGCGGTAGTCAATATTACGAGCTATGACATTTTTTATCTGCGGTCAGGGCTGATTGAATGGCCGCTCGATAATGTGACGCGAGCTCCCATCATTATTACATAAAGCTCTGCGGTTTTGCAAGTAAATATGTGCGCAAACTTGAAATAATGTTACGTGTAGACGCATCGTAATATATTAGAACCGGATGCACTATGCTCCTATATAATACAGTCCAACCACGATAATCGAGTATGTAACAATTACTTTAATCAATTCAATTCCAATCTTGTTTGCTCTAGGTGCACCTGTTAAAAGCAGATATTTCAGAACCAGTTCCAAATAAAATGCGGCCTATTTATAACTATAATTGGCGTTTCTAAAGCCTGGTTGGTCACTATACCTGCCAATTGTATGCTTCCGAGCTCGATATGGGATCAAGTAATAAAACATTGAAATCGGTATTGGATTTAATTTATCAGTTTAGAATTTTCTTTTTTTCTATAATTCATTGTTATTAATTTCATTATAAATATAGATAGGACCTTGGTATTGTTAGCTTCCGAACTTTTGTTAAGTGAGCTTTTAGTTCCTAACACGAAATAAATGATTTCGATTTTTTTTTAATTTGAATGTGACCTTTTGTTTGAGCCAGTCAATATCATAGTTTAAGAAATTAACTAGTAAAATGTAATTGAAAATAAAGTTGATACAGTATGAGAACAGTCCAGACCTTACAGTGAAACAGAACATAATCTGCAGATAGTTTCCGTTAGCGGCACGCACGTGGAAGCAACAGGAAATCGATTACCTCGTCGAGTTCAGCCCGCAATATCTTCACTGCAAACCGCTCATTTGGCATACATTGACTTAATAATTATAGGTTCCAATAAATTTTAACTTTGAGTTCAACGGAAGCAGGCACCGTGCCGGATGCTGTCTAAAGCTATCGAGCCAGATGACCAGGTTCTCTCCGAATTGTCAAGATAATTTAGGTATTAATATCCCGTACAGCTAAACCTATCCTAAGTAATGACAGTATCGATACTGTATAATATCTAACAAATTTACAACTTTATGTTGAGTCGATATTCAGACTTGGTAAATTATCACTGCTGTACCAACAATGATGCAGGAATATCTTTGGGATTACGGTATTTTTGCGTATGATCCAGTCCATCGATCTCTAGCAGAAGTGTTTTCTGTTGCTCAAATTGTCTGTTCTCAAAAGATGGGAAAAATCTCTTTACAATCCCAAAATTCAAGTATAAAGCTTTATAATGGCTGGTAATCTACATACTAAGAAGGAAAGGTTTATTTGTTACAAGAACTTGGCTGGCCTATACACAGTCACATACACAGCATCATAACATTGAAGTGGGTGGCGGCGTGCGCCGGCGCCGACCCACCTGCCCACTTGCGCGAGATTTACGAGATTGCCAGCAGGGATGTTATGGATCTACGTAGACGAAATTATCGGATATGCTGATTTAACACAATATCCGAAACCAAAGCATGACTCTTGAAATTACTAAGAAATTCAAATAAAAGTCCTTAGTAACGTTAACGAGGCTTGCAAAATAGACCACGGAATATTTCAAAATAGGCAGGATACTTCGCGTAGGAAACAACCGCATTAAATCAACTACAAGAACTAAGTAATCTGTCACTAATTAGTAATAAGGTCTTAAACAGAACATCGTACTACAACAAAGACGAAAAAAGGTAATTTAAGTAGTACGTTCTAATTTAGCAATTGAGTAACAATCTTCGAAGCCATTTTTAAAACCTGATTCATATCCGAAATATCCTGTAAACCTTAGCAAGTCTGAATGCAGTCGCCAGTCCGGCGAACATAGGGAATGTTCATACAAAGACCAGACTTGAGATTGATGGCGCCACATTGCCGTACCGTGATATCACATGATATCATATCCATACGCAGAATGGAATATTTGAGTTCACAAAGTGGAATTTATATTAATAACAGAAATAAGAGGCGAAGATAATCAATTATCTAAACTGAATTGGATGAAATTGCTTACTGACATAGACATTAGGGGGATATATATAATGTATAAACTTCTTAGGGGGATCCTTGGGTCTAGAACCTCTAGACAGACTGAAGTACATCGTCTTAAGTTTGTGTCGTTCTATAAAGTTCATCTATTCGATGATAGTCAGGTATTGTCTGTCGAGACATTACGCACTATCATATAATTATGTTTTCTTTTTTTAATAGTTTTTCGTTATTAATTTCATCATTAATATAAGTAGGGTATTGGTTTGTTTACTTTTGACTCTCGTTAAGTGAGCTTTCTGTGAGATTTGATTTGATTACACTTCCGATCCCAATGCAAGAGACTTAATAAAGAATATGGGATTTAAAAATTTATAATTGTCCTGCAAAGAAATTCAATAAAAACAACAGCTGATTTAAACCACATACAAGTACACACGCACACATACAAGTAATTTAACGTCGCAATAACGGTAATTCATTACGTAATGAATATCCATACGCTACTAGTGTTAGTCAAAGGTCATGCGACGTGGACAAACCAATAACCGTTCAATATCAATATTTACAAGACCACATGAACCAATTGGCGTGCATAATTTTCGACCAACGTGACCTCTACTGTATCCTAGTCTATAAATATTTTAATTCGTGATCAAATCGACAAATACTACACAAGTATAAAACACGAATTTGTCACTGAATGGTGTTTCGAGTGAATTGATTCACGGTAGCTAAATATGCAATATAGACGGTAGCTGAACGTAGGACGAGTTGCATTAGACATTTTAGTTTGACCTTGTTAAACGATCTTTACGGATTGAAAAAGATCGTTACAAAGTCAAATCTCTCAATGCAAGGTCATAGGCCGATATACCAGCGACATAGTGGGTGGGATCTTCGATTGATTCTACGAGTGTCTTCACACATATTCGTGTTAACACTAATTAATAGACACAACTTTCTTCAACCGTTAATGGCTCACTACTAAACACCAGTCTTTCCTTAGAACTAAGGAAGAACCACGCTGCTCGAATGCGGATTGATGTGCCAACCATGATGATTGATGCCAACCCCAAGTGTCGAAACGCGAGCAGTTACACGAATCGACACAAGCCTCAGAGGCTATGACTGCTATGAACGATTCACTTTTTAACATGGTTATTTTATATAACGGCGTAATGATTTCCCATAATTATAAAGCAAAAGGGTATCAGCCTTTTACAATTCAAAAATATGATGGTAAGTGGTCACCTGCCCGTTAGGACAGCTAACGCGTTGCAACTTAAACAATCGACATGATCGTACTTATACAACCGCCAAGGTAACATCGTTAGCGTGATTCAGAAATTGGCACAGCGCCATCTAGTTAAGGAATGGTGAGCGCTGATAAGAGCTTGCTTGGCTGAAACATCTGAATAATTTATCGGTTTGAGTTTTTTCGGAGGTTATATTTTCTAAGTCAATAGACCCAGTTCCTAGCCCAATCTTAACAATCGACAGATTTTCTAAGTAATAAAAACTAAGTAAGAAAGAATTGAAAGATTTGTTCTATGAATAGCCAACAGAGGAGCCGTGATGGATAAGTATGATGGCACCCTATGATATAACGTCGTGATTGACACTTCTGCCTCGGGTCACGTGCAAATTTAACGCCTATCGATTCATCGTTCGATTGAAGGTTGAGACGTCGTGAAGTTCTTCCGCCTTGTAAGGAGTAAACTTGATTTCGGGAAAAAATTTTTGGAATGGCTGCGAGCACCTCTAATTTTCAAAATTATGTGCGTAAATGTGACTAAATGTTTATTCCGCGGATTAAATTAAAATATAAATAATGATATAGGTCGAATCTACGCTACAATATTCAAAAAATTAAGGATTTTCGAAATGGAAAACAAGATCCGATACAAAACAATATGGGTATAACATTACATGGGTATAATATGGCGACAAATATGGGCATTAAGAAAAAAAGAGATTGTAAAATGAGTCTTAAATTTGTTTTTATTATTTTCAAATGGTTGGCAGCTAAAATACGTTTTTTAATTGCCAGTTAAAATTTAAACTAAGTTATAAATGTAACTAATGCTAGTGCACTATATTCCAATTTCATAAATTGACAAATTTACACTCGTTAGGTGTAAAGTAATGTTTAATCCAGTACATTCTAGGACAAACGTAAATTCTGGATTCTATCTATTATTGAATTTCAAATACAACTTTATAGAAAATCAACAAGTCCAAGGCCAAATCAAATTAAACCATAAATCTTAATCACGATTCCAAGGACTTCCGGAGAGCTCCGTCGGATGCTCTATAAGAAATGATTTATACATCGGTTACAAACAGGACTCCGCGTACCGTGTACATCTATCAAAGCGTGCCACGCATTAATTACACTAACAGTTAATCAACTAGGAGCGGCGACGAGTTGTTCTGACAAACAACTAAACCTGTAACGGACATACGGTAACGGGATTTTTTGTAAGTGACGAAGGAACGACTACAAGCCATCCATTTGATCTTTCTTAACATAACATGTAATTTTGCTTACTAATCGTTTGTTTCATCAAAATTTACAGTTTATAAAAAAGATTACATTTCGGATTTCCTAAATACAAGAATTTAATCAACATTTGGTATAAAATAAACCAGTAACTAAGTTAAGTCAAACATGGACGAAAAATAAAAGCTACTAAAAAAGGATTGCACCTTACCGAAATATTATCTGCACACATATCTTCAGATGGAACTCTAAGATATTAGATAATAGTCAGAATGTTCATCCATCAATATCGTGATGATCATTAATTACTCCACGAGTAATCAACTGAGTCAACTAGCCAATCAATCCTGATGGAACTACCAATACCTGATTTCACTTCACGACGGCTCGTCACTCACTCCGTGCGTCGAAGAACGTAAGATCTAAAATCTGTCAACAGCCGCGCCTTTTATAATGAAGCAGTCATAAAGGAGAGGGACGTGACGTTATATTAGCAAGATTTTTTTTGCACCATGAACATGAGGCAGTTTTTAATTTAGATCCTATAAAAATAGACACGTGTCGGTGGTCTTATAACTAGCGATTCCTCAATCGTGATGAACGGACACGCCCATCGATTGGACTTTATTAACATTGATGCACGTGTAGAACAAACCGTAAAATTACAGAAAATGTGTTCTTATGATGTAAGCATCTCAGGGTCGACTTACAATTGCCACAATGCTTAAAGGTAAGAAAGGGTACATGTGAACTAATGACCATACAATACAAAATGTTCATTACATATTGACAACATTAACACACGCATATTTAATTCTAACAAACTATAGTACCCATAACCATAAGACTTAATTTCCGAATCATTGAACGAACTGAGAATTTCAAAGGATTTCAGTAAGAAAGAAATTATGACTTTAATGGCTACGTTACATACAAACAGTTTTTACCAGTTAATCGCACGCAACTTGGGGCATCGTGAACTCGGCGGAAGAACTGGAAACCGCTTTAATTATTACCTGCAACAAGAAATAAATGATTAATGACACATGAATTGCGCCTGATAAGTTTTAGCACGTACTACAAACTTACAAAACGAGAAAGCAATGATGTAAGTAATAACGCACTAATACTAATAATATACTGTATAATTTCGAATAGTTTTGTTTTATTCACATAAAAGACAGAAGGAGAAAGAGAAGATGAAGAAATTCGGGGCAGTAATATTGAACTGATCCATTCAAGTCAAGGTCGATCTAAGAATTTAAGCTGCATAAAATCAAATGTTGTAGCGCAAAACATCATTTTGGATCCAAAACCAAGCAAAATTTTCAATTTCAATTCAATATTTCATAACAAGCCCCGTGACCTTACACAATCGAATAGCTCAATAGCATATTGACCCAGCAGCCAATCACGGTTAATAAATACGAATTAGCAGCTGATAGAGCAGACGGAGGACAAGTAGGCCAGCAATCACCGATGTACAAACATATAGTTCCTTTAGTTTTTTTGTGAGGAGCAATTTAGTTATGTTTTGTAATAAGGTAACGGATTGTTAAGGATCGGAGCATCGTGCGGAATCTTGAGAGGCCGTCGAACAGCTTGAGGAGATAAGATTAGGAACCGATCGCTAATTTGTTTTGAAAAGTCATCTCAGAGTGTGATCATCATCAAATCCGTTGTGTCTAATTACGAGGTTTCTTTCAAGAACAGGACAACTGAGTAGTCAGCTGATTTCAAAAGCAACATGCCATGATAAGCATGTATGTAAGTCGTTATAATTATTATACCACAATCCACAATACATATAATTAAACAGGGTTTAATTACGAGAAGCCTTTTGTCAACAATCGTAAATACTTCCTCAATGTACACAAAACAATTGTCATCTATTTGTTCGTCATCGTCGAGATACGCACGCAGTTGACTCCGCATCCTTCTCCTAATCGATCGTTCTTCATTGTTTGCTTACATTACAAAGTGTTTTTAATTGATCTACCGTATACCTCACGAGTACAATAGAGGCTCAATTATAATCATTCATATAGAAGAACCGAATTTCGCAATCGGCCGGATTGTTTGTCGCGAGGGTACAAGGTCTAGCTCAGACTTTCTCAAACTGTTTAATGAGCTTCTTATAGACGCTCTAGTCATTTTCAAAGGGATCGTGGGGAGTTAATTGCCGAGAGAGAACATCAAATATTTTTAAATATTTAAGCTAACATTACAAACCAAGTAAAAAAAAATGCTTAATCACAAGAGACTTATTAAAAATTTACCTAATTTGGGTATTATATAGAGCTATAACATTTTGTAAAGGAATTTTTGGAGCATATATTAAAACATGCTGACCTTCACGGACAGTATACGATACCTACATAGTTGAAGTGCCCCTGCCCTATTGGATCCCGATACAACTAGGCGTCATATCGATCGTTTGCTCAATGTAGGTTAATGCCGGTCAAGGACTTCTCTATCCACTACATAATTATTGACGGTTCAATTGTAACCACCGTTCCGATATGTGTCGGCTCGCATCGACGCGGTCCGACAGATCCGATAGTAGCTCTAGGCCATCTTGCTACGGGACTGACAGGGCGTGAAACAGGTACTGTCAATGCTGTCATAATGACGTTGTTCTGACTGCAACTCGCGTGTGTGTAGTTAGTGGGATGCAAGTAGTATGCATCGTTTCTTTGTTCAGATCATTGTTAATATACCAAAAAATATATTACACTGGATATGTTTGATATACTGTCATGACGGCTGACAAAGATGGCAAAGCGATATCAAAGTTGGTAGTGACTTTGCCTGCGCAGTGTCGAGTCCCAGATTCGAATTAAGACCAGAACAGATGTGTGACAGAAAAAAAAATGTTCTAGGCACGGATTAATATTATTCGTAATATCATCCATAAATTTCCTTTGGGATTTATAGCACCCAGGCCTAGTGCACCACTTATAAAACCATTTGATCACTTTATATGTTGTAGGTATATTAAGAAATTCTGACATTACATGACAATGAAATATTTTTAATAAACATTAATCAAGAGTTCCTAGAATCAACCATAATTGTTGGTAGAATTGATGCTCCAGCCGTCCCATTAGGGAGTGACAACGCAAGCTTTGCATCAATTCTGTCCAATCTATTCCATTAAAAAAGGAAAAGATATCCAACTTATCAAAAGGCGCAAGGAGCATCGCACCTCTTGAATAGAATACCGCGAAGTTACTGGGCGTTACGTCCCAATGATTGATATACCAAAGAAAACTGAATGGGCTCGAGTTCACAGCATTGCCAACTTAATAATAAAATGTTGTAAAACGCAAGTCATATTCGCCAAAGGATGTTGTGCGCGAATTGCTTCAATAGGAATGTTCTCCTTTATTGATATGGAAATAGCAAACGGACTTACAAGTACACCTGATATAAAATGGCCGCTGCAATCCATAGCCGATTGGAGCAACACAATTTGCACGACAATTGTACACTAACAATCTTTGTACACGAACAACCAAGTAATTCCTGACTCTTAAATGAGGGAGCCTTTGTGGACAAACAAAAACAAGAATTTATGTTATAAATAAGATGCATTATTATAATTATACACATCGATCTATTGTATCACAACGATCTTCTCTTCTTTTAGACCTTTTTTTATACAAAAGCGATATATTAAATTTGAGATTCGTCGTAAGTATATATTGATATCGAACCACTCATAGCCCTATGTCTTATGTCGATCCTAAATGATCAAACTAGTTAAGCAACAGCGGTCGAGGTAATGAGGATGGGTAACTGCTAGTGGTAAAAATCCCATTATAATAAATAAATAAATATCTTTGGACAACTCCCACACGGCCATCTGACCCCAAACTTTTAGCTTGTGCTATGGTAATCAGTCAACTGATATACATACATACATACATATGTATTATCAAATACTTGCGTAAATACATGTTATTACACCCAGACACACAGACACACAGACACACGACAAACATTCCTGTTTATCACAGAAAACTTTGACCTTTGACATAGTAGACGTAGCATTAAAACTTACAACACTTAAGTTGGTCACAAACCCCTCCATAAATCCGCATTGGAGCAGTGTGGAGTATGCTCTAGCCTCCTCAGTATGAGGAGAGACCCGTGCTCAGTAGAAGCCAGCCAGTCATTCTCGATTGAGAAATCTCGGCAAATGCCATGAAAGTGGTAATATTATTATGATGATACCCAATTATTTATATTGGAATAACCATAGCAATTAAGGAAGGAAATTGCAGTACGTTTGCGGTTAGTCCTGCAATTTGGTATATTGTACCAATTCTAGAAATATAGTTATTATTAAATTGAACGTCAAAAGGAAGTTGATGCGGTTATTGAACCGTTCGGTGGCCATTTCAGAACAAGCTGAAGAGCACATTAGTCATTATAGGGAGAGACCGAAATGAAATTAAAAATGGAATGGTTTCTACAATAGAAATTTGCAGAAAATAATAACTAATGGCTGTAAAAGTGAAGCTGTTGATAGATGCGTCAGACCTCTTACTTCTCACTGACTTATATTGACTAGACCCGGGAAACGTTGTTCGGCCCTATAAATGCTCAACTTTTACCTGTGATCCTGCGGGATATATACAGTTGTCCGGGATAAACCGTATCGTAATAATAACCCCTTTGTATAATCAACAAATATCCACAATTTCATCTAAATCAGTCCAGTGGATTCAGAATTGCGATACTAATTTTAACAGTTATATATAATAATAAAATAATTATTATTATTTTTATTTTTAATGTACAGACGCGACCCACCTCTACAGTTTTATTATATGTATAGGTAATAAGGGAAAATATTTTGGTATACTGCTAACCTATGTAGATTTGAATCAAAACGAAAATAATGCAACGAAATAATCTTTGTATTAAAGACATTGTTTTAATAAAATATAATAACAGTATTTACACACGAGCACACAATAACTAACCATACCTACTAGCGTAACATAGCAATTACTGTTTAATAAACTTTTGTTAGCTACAAAAAGTTCAGGAAGCTAAACTATTGAATTTACCTTTCTAGTTCCTTATCGCAACACCATAGACATATTCACCATAGACAAATTTTCAACGAGCGTTCACATTCAACTCGGACGTTAATACTAGTATCGATTCCTTATCGATACTATTCATCGAGAATAGTGCGTACGTTCAGTGCACGAGCCCAACAACTGAAACCGCAGCGTTTCGTCAGCGAAGATCGTATCGAATTAATTAGGACACGCGTTTTAATTATAACCGAAGCAGTTAGTTGTATTGTGCCTTTACGTGTGTCGATTTTTGACAGACTAACACTTCTGTTATAACGTTCAATTGAATCCCGTATAAGTATCACTTAAATGGAATCAAAAGACTAGTCACCTCACTGTAAGGGGTTCGAATTGCGTGTGGACAATAACATCAAAGGCATATGCTATACTCAGACCGGCTTCTGTCCCCTCTTACAAGGCCCTGGTTTGGACCAGACTCGTATACTGGGAAGACGTCTGTTGACGTCTGGGGAGTCTCTTGTTAGTGACGACAATCTGATAGCCTGGTTGCGGCTTTGATCCACGTTCAGTGACAAACTCATATACAAGTTTTAATGTGTAGTTTGTATTGTAGAACCATTCAAGTACCAATGCCTTCGCAGCGAGGAGGATTTTAATTTAGGGCATATCTCAGCTTAGGCGAAGTTGATTTAACCTTGGTACTTCGACGCCCTCATATCTCAATCGAGCATTGCGTAAACTATTGAAAGTTGCAGAGGCCAGTTCGCAAGCACGACTTAGCAAAAAAAAACCAGTGGTACAATCAGCCGGTGTGTAAATTACAACATGTACTTCGGCGTGTGATGGACAGGCGACGTCTGGACGTGTAAACGGTCGCGGGTCGTGATCGGGAGTCGAAAGGCGATCGTGACCGTCGCGTCAGTCGTCGCGTGACGCGAGCGTCCTTGCGCTAACGACAGTACCGAGGATCGAGCTGCAGGCACCAACACCAGTGTCGCAATCGCAATACCTCGTATCTATAACGGTTAATTATATCTTAGCACTGACGTAGAGTGATCGTTCAATTATTCTGAGTTCACGATTTTACCTTTCTAAATAAATTTACTGTGTCCACAACGATATTAGTTTTCAATGCAGATAGCTGAACGTTTAGGATGTTGCATACATTTCAAAAGACATACATAATTCAAGAAAACTTGTCTGATGTTACACAAGTTCAAAAACAAAAGACAAACGTGCAAGACGTATTAACCTCAGGCTCCAATATCTGACTATTCAGTAAACTCGTATACAGTAAACTCCCAAAGCGTCACGCATTTTAGATAAATATGTGTAATCTATCCCAGATTAATGTTAAGATGAGATTTAAAAATACGGCTGCACATGTCGCGCGGTAGTCTGATAGAAATGACTGCCCAGTCAGTTTTTCTTGTTTTACGATTCGGCATTTTTACGTATCGAGTATCTAGTTACGAATATAATAATGCGCCTTGCCACACAATTTGCTTAGTGGCAAGTTTTACTAGATACATTATTTTCAAAGAGTCGTGTTGTATACCAGGTCTCGTGCACCGCATACGATAAGCTACACTAGCATCTCTAGTCGGCGCCACGCGACGCCCTCGCAACGTAACTGGGTCACCGACTCATGCGCCGGCGTCGCACAAGCGCACCCAAACCCGATATCACGCTCCACCGCTTCAGCTAACTGAAAGCATGACTAATTAATTAAGATAACCCTCACGCTCCGAGATCAAAATCAACTTTCAATTGCACGTAAACTCAAAGATTCGCATGGGCTTGCCGTAGCAAAGAGAAAATATTAGTTCAACAACTAAACCTAGGTAAGAGGTTATAAAAATCTGATCGTAATTAACTACGTTCACAAAACATTGAAAGATTGGTGGATTCAGTCCAGACATGCCGTATTGGAACGGTTTAGAAAACAAACCCCAAGCCCATGCTGGCAGACTGGGTGTCTTAAGAGACAACAGAAGTCAGCTGCTTGGTGATAGAGCTTTGAGAAAGGATTATCATCATTTTGTGAAGCCCGTCTGGCTAGCTACCACCCACTTTCTTGAGTCAGTTAGTTTATTCGAGTCAAAATATGGGCAATAAAGTAATGTACCTCCCTAGCAGTTGAACTAGATTCTAACGGAAAAGTAAAAATCGATGAGAGAAATACCTTCTTCATGGCTTCACCTGACGAGCTGTAACAGCCAAGCTATAGTGCCTAAGCTCTCAAACAAATAAATTAAGGAACGGGAAGATCGAGCGTTCATAATTGAATACGACAATAAAAATGCACACGTTTCGAATAAATTGCGAAGATCGCAATCTGGTGACGTTTAACACTTAAGTGGGGATTAAGAGAAGGACGCCAAGGGTCAGAGTACAGAGAAACACGCATTCGTACTGGGAAACAAAGGTATACTCGTAGCTGGACATCCTTAAACATTACGACTTAAGACCGTAACAGATGACAAAGATAACACGTTAAAGTAAAGAACGACGCTTGTAAACTCTTCCGCAATCTTGCGTCGGCGCCAGGGGAGGGTACATATGTTCTCACAAAGGTTAACAAGCGACATTAAGTGCATTTTTACACAAACGGCAAAAACATTATGGGAAGCTAGCGGGGAAATGGCGGATAGAAGAGCAATCGCACAGAAAATGTTTCAACGTGTAAGTTACGAAACATTCGTGCACTTCCGTTTATCGGATTCTTATTACCTATACATATAAGATCTGGATACTTCTCATAGACTTCACACATCAAAACATTTTTATCTCAGTCAACACAAACTTAAGATTATTTATCTCAGATGCAGAATTTCCTAAAATATGTGAGCCACGAGGCTGCGATGTAAAAATGAGGTTGTTGTAAGTTTAGTAGTTTTATTTGATTAAAGTTTATACGTCAAGTGATTTAATATATTAATTAAATTAGAAATATTTAAATTTTGGGTCACTTGGGCAGCATATTCTACAGGTAATATCACCCTTAGAAATGCTCTTTACATACAAAGCAAGGACTGTGGCAAACTATAGCATGCCTTGCAATGTATGGAACTAATTTAGATCGATCGATCAGCTAACTGGGGCACTGTACCTACATTGTTAGCGATGGAATTTTAACAGGCTCTAGGCCTGGTGTATAGGATTGTGCATGTTTCTCGCAAGCTTGCTGTCACTGGCGCCTCATCGGGTTTCCAAGATGAAAGGATTAAGTTGACAAGTTGACGTGAACATACCGTTACATTATAATAATACAATGTAAAAAAGAGATCGTCAAGAACTTGTGCGTAAATCATAGGACAAACTCTGGACCAATGACGAAGTTTTGAAAAACCAGTAATCATTAGTACCAGAAAATAAGGAATCTATTTCGAAAAGCGGTAAATATAACAGCTTCAGTTCGAACATACGGTTCATTACAAACCACATCCGGTTCAGATATATTTTCGTAAAGGACGACCCGTTCCAATGTAACTTAAGTAGTGCAACAGTATCCCATGTAATGAACCGATGCAATAACTTCTAAGGACGTAATCTTATTAGCTGTCAATGCACTGCAACATCCGGAAGGTATCGGTGGCATCGCGGTGAGCATTCAACTCCGCTCTGGCTACAGGATTTTGCTATTTGTAAACGAGTTGCTATCATTGATTGAGCTTACATCTTTTAAGATACCAACTTATTCTGGTTCACCAATATTCAAACGCTAGATGACGAAAATATACTACTAGTATCTTTGATAACTGGTAGAGATATAGGTACAACTTTATCAAACAAGGCCAAAGATTTCAAAAACCAGTCCAATCCAAGGTAGAGACAGACGTCCAGACGATCCACCGTATGATGCGTAAGACGAGCAGATCAGGTTTACCGTAAGGGACCCGATTACGTCGCAAATAAATCGCTCGGCAGCCGGACTGAGACGACCGAATTAACGGTAACGCGCCGAATTCGGTCGCGTGTGTGCGTCGAATGTGTCAATTAGACGATAGATTGATAGACGACCGGCCGCCCGATAGTCATGAATACTGTTCATTTAAAGTAGAAAAATATGTTTTTTTATACAG